>CAEFZX010006763.1:0-129134 GCA_903066825.1 Alfaro cultratus
AAACCGCCACTCTGTGCTGAAGGACAAATGATGCAACGTTCAACGTTTTCCGTTATCTGACAAGTAGCAAGCCTACTCCAGTATTTTCACCAAAAGTTATGTTTTTTAATTCACCAAAAACTGTTCTGTAATCTGGAACGTTTGCTACCTCGAGCTCCGCAGTTAGCCGCCTTATCTCACTGTGCGAGAGGCAAGTGCGTCACGGGCAAAAGGTCAAAGGTAACAATGTGACCGGAGGGCTTATTGTGTTGTTTTTCTTGCAAAGTTCAAAAAATAAAAAATGAAAATAATAATTTTAGTACATGTGTCAGAAAAAAAAATAATTAAATAAAAAAAAAAAAAAAAAAAAAAAAGGACCAATAGGGCACTTTGGGTCATGGAGCAAAAGGGGCAGGTGCTCAAGCCCCCCTAACTCCCCCCCCCCCCTCTGCACGTGCCTGAGAACAGAACTTAATTAACTTTTATCCATAAAATAACCCGTCTCAGTCTCAAGGCCTGTAATCTTGTGCAGAATGTGGTGCAATAATCTTATCTTTATGTTTCCAAAACTTTAGGTTTCTGTTGTTTTTTCTTTCCCCTTATTAATCTCTCATTTTAAACTAAAGTAGATCATAAATGTCTGAATTAATCCATTATGATAACTGGATAATTGCATCTTAGATTCCAACAAATTCTTGATTTTCATCTCAGCTTTAATTCACAGAAAGTAGAGTCCTTTTGGGGGAAGAGTCCTTTAACTCTTCCCCCAATCAGTTTGCAGCTGTAGAATAATTGTTTGCCTCCTTAATTAGTAGTTTATCTCCAACTTGACTCTGGATTGTTGGGTCACGTTAGTCTTGATTTTTTCTTTATAATATTTAGCAAACTGTAGATTTTTCCTGTTGATTCTTTCAATATAAATATAAGACATCTCCTCTTAGTGCAATTGTTAGCTCACTCGAAATGAGAAACTCACAATTTAGATGAATAAAAGACTTATTTGGTTTTTTGTAACCCATGAGAACTACTGAGTTATGAACATCAGTACCTATTAAAAGAGGTTGAAATTCACTCTGGGGGCGGGGTTGGTATTTTCGGTACATTAATGCTCAGAAAAGCATGTGTCACTCACATCCCTGGATTAAACTCACCAGATGTCAGGAAGAGGCCGCCTCCTGCTTTGTACAAACAGTGGTTCGCAAACGGAGCCGCACAGATGATGAGGAACCCTCCGAGAGTTACTGCCGCCACACTAATGAGCATGAAGATCCTCCAGAAGCCTCCATAGACTGGAGAGAGCGGAGATATTAGCCTGCTGCAGAGAAATGCTGTATCATAATTTGTATGAATGATACTCACTGATAGCTGTATTGTCTTTTGTTGTATTGTTGGTAGGACTTGGCTCTGGAAAAGGGGACAGGTAGCCAGGGTAGCAGACTTGTACGGAAGACTTGTCCACTTCAGAAAGAGACATGCAGATATTTTAACACCGTCTACAGAAATTAAAGTTAGTACCACTTAGTTGTACTCATTAGTTTGCAACCTACAGTATAATTTTATATCTTCTCATTACTCATGTGAAATTCCATAAATCCTCAGAAGGGCCCTTTTATATTTCTGCAGATCATGTCACCATGGTGACCATTAAAAAAAAACCACACAGATTACACATAACCAGCTGACAGACGACATGAAAAACATCACATGGCGCTGCCTCGTTCATCCAGTCACATGAGAGTTTGGGACGTTTCTATCTATAATAATAGAGAAACAAACTCTGCTCCTCCTGTATGAGCAGATTATTTCACTTTTATTCATGTTTTCACTTTATTTAGGCGTCCTCAAAAGATTAAAAGCACAAAAACCAAACTGTTCTTTGTTTTTGATCTGGCATAAAGTTTCAGCAGAAATAAAACCATCAGTTTTCTGGAGAGTTAATTTATTCTGCACCATTCGCACAAATACGTTTTTCTGTGGTTAGAGATTATGAACAATTAAAGGGTCATAGAAGCTTCTGATTTTAAGGTGTTATTACTCTCAAATGTAAGCAATTCCTCTAAATGTGTGAAAATGAATGAGTATTGTGATAAAATAAAAAAAATATAATGTCAGTTCAAACAATAAAATGATGCTCACTCACAGAACGATTTTGTCAGCGTCTTGTTGAGAAATGCATCTGTAAGGATTCCAGAATAGCAACTCCAGAAGAAACCAGAATGGAATGAATCGATCTTGCCGCTTTGGTCGTGCGCCACATCAACGGCTAGCTGAAATAAGATCCACAAAACAAATATAGAACTTCAGATGTACACTGAGTATGTTCAGCTTTGATTAATATAGCTGATATTGTGCCTCATGAAAATATTCAAACATCTTAAGATACAGTGCAATCACACTGAGTTTTATTTAGAGCCATCAGGATACGGGAGCTGAATATCAATGGATGCCACACTTTTAATATGTTTTTAATGCAACAAGTGTTAAAAATCATGTATTATTTTATAAAATTAAGTACTACTTTGCTTTACTCTGTCACATGAAATCCCAATAAAATACACTGCTTTGAGTTATTAGACAATGTTTTGGTGAAAAGGTCCAATGAGTTTGGCAAAGCACTGTATGAGGCCTGCTAGGTGTGGCACTTTCTCAAACTTATGAGATACAGTTGCAGCATCTGCTACCACTTTGTCTGTGCAGCTGCTAAAGAAGGTCAAAGGTTGAGTTGAGCAAGGCCCATTAACCTCTGGCTGCTCCTCTTTGGTGCCAACTGAGATTGCAGGCTCTTCCTTCATCCGATATAGGTGATGGAAATAGGGAGGATGTATTTTCTCATTATTTTTTTACACAGGAAAAAAAACAAACATTCAATTTCTTATTAAGAAATTCTTATTAAGCACATTAGATCAGGTCTGTTTTCCGTGTCTTTAAAATGCATTCACACGCCCCGAACCACAACCTTTATTCAGTTTTATTGGGATTGACATTAAATATGAACACAAAGCAAAGAAAAAGCATAAAAGTTAAATAGTACCTGGTTTTCAAAAGCTTTCCCAATTAACACTACATCTTTTAAATTACATTTCGGCTTTGACATTCACTGATACTGAAACGTATTTTGATTAAAATCATTTCATCGTCTAAACCCTTAGAAGGTTATAATAGGTTTTCTTCAACAATCTTCCTTTATTTAGTTCTTCTCATCTACTATGACCATCTTTCCCACATCATGATGCTGCCACTACTATGTTGCACAATACGGATGAATATAGGCACACAAGCTGAATTTCTGGTCCTTCTGTCTTTCCAAACATGCTATGTCCCCTAAACAGCTTGACTTCTAGTGGCTTCTTTCAACCATGGCTTTACTCATCCTTCTTCCACACAGGCTGGAGTTGTGCAGTGTTCAATTAAAAGTTGTCTTCTCAACCAATTCTATAACCTGAGCTGAAGATCTCTGCAGTTTCTTCCTTTCTTTCTTTCTTCCTTTCTTTTTTTTGTTGATAAAATAGTATTTTGTCTAAGGAGCTGTCTCGGTGATTAATGCTCTATTTGACTTCTGAAATCAATTGATTAGACTAGATGTTAAAGAGAACTGAACACAAATGCATGCCACACCTTTTAAAGATTTTATCAACATAAAAATCTTAAAAATGTGGTACAATTATACGAAAACATTTGTTTCTTTTCATCTCACAAGTACTTTGGTCTGATAAAATCTTAATAGCTTGTTGAAACTTAGAAACCTCTCGGTACATCAGATCATCAACCTAAAGCTTCATAAGGAGTCACACTTGTAATACATCTCAGTGTAGCATGCACACCCAGCACCACACTAGTTTTATGGTCCTGCTGTCCAGTGTCGGTGTCAGTACAAGCCCACTCTGGAAGCTGGGAAGCTAAGTATGCTCTACTCGGTGATATATAATACACCATCATGCCTTTGTGACTACAGGGACTTGTATTTCTATCTTAGAGGCGCACAGTTACAAGCTCTTCCTCAATCACTGCATAGCTGCACACACATTACATTAAACAGAGTCGAATTACAGGGATCCCTCTCCACTCTGCAGTCCAGCTGCTGAGAAAATAATCGGAGCAGCTGATCTTTGAATCTTGTTGAATGTCAGTAACTAAATGAGTCGATGTCTGGGGATAATGTTATACAGTAATAAACACAACATGAAGATCAAAACAGCTTGTCTTATTCTAGTTTCATTAACTAGTCCAAACTTGTAGTGAATACAGCTGTTCTCATATTCTCCCTGACCTGCAGCCTTTTAGAGACCAGTACTCACCGTAATTGTCAGACTGTCTTTAGATTCCTTATCTTCTGGGACGCAGGTTTGCGAGGCTAAAAGCCAGTAATCAGTTCCAAAAGAAAGGAAGATAAATGCTGCTGCCAAAGCCCCAAAGACCCCAGCAAAACACAATGCCACGTTGAGCTTCATATTCCAGAATCGGCCGCTAGATTCACACACTTGGTTTTCTTTAAAAGAGATTAAAATCCTCTGATTTGGTGGGTTGCTAGCCTATTCAGTTGTGTATCATTGGGTTACTGGAGCTTCAGTCCTCCTCACTATCCGTGTCTGTGTTATGGGAGGATAAAGTTGTCCACATGATTTTTTGGATCCTCCGCTGGGGTCTGAAGCCAGCCCAGTCCCCTCCCTGCCCCTGGGCTATTTTTGATGACCGGTTAAAGGTGGCTGCTCCTCTCCGCTGTGGAGCTGAATGCATGGAGCATTTGGAGAGCATGAGGGGAGGGGGATTAGCTCAGAAATAACTAGGCAACTGGACACCCAGAATCTGAGAGGGAATGTCAGAGTGGGGTGAGACAGAAATGGCAGCAAAGGAGAGAATAATCCAACAACACCAACCCCTTCTCTCCTACAAGACAACAAAGCGATGATGCCCCAGGGGTGACGTGTTTTACTACTACCAAGCAGAAAAGTCTTCCACAATCTTCCTTTATTTAGTTCTTCTCATCTACTATGACCATCTTTCCCACAGCATGATGCTGTCACCACTATGTTGCACAATATGGATGAGTATAGGCACACAAGCTGAATTTCTGGTCCTTCTGTCTTTCCAAACATTCACTTCAAAAATTCCTCATAAAAATAAAACAATTCACCTTTAACCTCTGCGGTAAGAAATACACACTTGAAGTGGAACTCTCACTTCAGAGATCTGATTTATTCTGAAGTGAGTTTTCACATACAAAGCTACATATCAATAACACTTTCCATGTAGTTATGCAATATTTGCTTTAAATCATTCGTCAAAACAAAGTCTAGAACCTCGTCTATTGACATCGTATGAGGCTCCTGATCAGAGTTTTACGTTTTTCTTGTTTTTAATCAAGTTCATTCTACAAGTTGGTTTCTTTGTATTGTGATTAAGCGGTTTGAGTTGTGAGTGAGAATAAAGAAATGATTAAAATATAGCAACAATAAAACACATGGACGAGTTTTGTTTGGAAGACCAAAACAGGCTGAAATTCTTTATCACTATTTCATTGTCAAACACGATCAGCTGCCATTACAAGCCATACTGTAAGGATTGGTTGGTACATGCAAATAAAATCATACTCAAGTCCCAACATTTTTTTTCCTGAAGAATTGTCAGTTTATACTCTAAGTCCACTGGACTCACTAACATAAGAATCATCCAATGATCTTCTGCAGGCAGTAGTCCTTACAAATTATATGAGTATTCAATGTCAGTGTCAGTTTTATTTATAAAGCATTTTAAAAACAGATATTAACTCCATGAATGTACTGTACAGCATTCATAAAAGTATAGTATTTAAGAAGGTAAAAGCTCAATTTGTCATGAATTCATTTTATAAGTGATGAACCTGCACAGAAATGTACCAGGCATAACAATTTTAAACAATAATATAAACATATTTATACAAATATAAAGCTCTGAAGACAATCATTGTTACCGTTTGCTTCAGATTTCTCTTCTTTGACAGTGTTTGGCAGTTCTAGGACTCATCATGGTCAAACTCTGGCTCTAGTACAAAACCCTAATACACATAAAGTAGAATTTGAAGAGACTGTCTTTATTTTGGTGACTTGTGGTTTCCCTCCCATTTTACATATGTTTATTTTCATTCATTTATATATATTTTCAGTGTTTTTGGGCATACATCAAATAATTCCCCTCATGAACACCTAAAGTAAAGTATTTAGCAGTGAACTTATAGATGAGCACTTTCCAATTAACAAGCTTCTGTGACCAGTCTGCTCTCGACCAAAGCTATTATATCTCAGTGCTTGTGAGTGAAAGTGTTGGTTTGGTCAACTTGTGGTGGTCAGGAGTTGGGATGAACATCTCATCTCATCTCATTCTGATTTTCATCAAAATATTTTCAATTTTAGTAATAGCTCAGTTTGGTTAACTGGCAAATTTGAACTTCAATGAAATGCAGAAAATATGTTTACCTGATAAACAAAAACATAATTATTCACATTCATTATCATTTAGGTTTCCTGCTCTCTTTCTTTATGAGAAAAAGAACCCTACACAGATTTCAGATTTTTCTTCAAGGACAATAATTGTATTTTATTTTCTTTGATTTTTGTTTTATTTCAGTTTTCTTTTGATATAAATAATGAAGTCCACCAATTCTTAAAGTCCACATAATACATACTTTAGAAACTGTTTCAGGATGCATATTTTACTGTATTTATTTATTTATTTCTTTTTAATGACTTTTTTAAAAATACGATTTTAGTTCAATGTGTATTTCACTATATAGTTCTGAACTTCCATGCGATACATCCTTGAGAAATTTGTTGTTAAGAAATGGAGACTTCTTCATTTATTTATCTACTTATTTTTATTTAATTTATTTATTTCACTTCTTTCAGCATATTTCAAAATGCAAAGGAAACATGCATTTTCTTTGCATGTTTTCGAGGTTTATGTGATGTGTACTTGCGAAATTGTTAAAGGCAATAATTTACTTTTTAAAATATGTTTGGTTTCATTATTTTTAATGTCAATTTTATTGTCAATTTTAATGTATGTTTCGGTTCTTAAGGATTGTTGGATTGTTGAGATTTTATATTTATTTTGTTATTTGTAATTTCCTTTGTTTTATTATATAACTTTAAATTATATTGTTTATATTTTTGGTCCAGATCCTAAATTTTTTATTTTATTTTATTTTATTTTATTTTATTTTATTTTATTTTTATTTTATTTTATACTATGTGTTGCATGTTTAGATTTTTTTTCTTTTATTAAAGTAGCAGTGCTCGAGATGATCCAGTAGGTGGCAGGAAATAAACACAATTTGTTAAATCAAAGAAGAAAACAAAAGGAAGGACCTCAAAAAATTTAATCGACGTTTTTATTAAACGTCAGAATTATAGGCAGAGCTTTTTATAACTCAAAATAAATTAAAATAAAATTATTTTAATTTCGTCGTTACAAGCAATTACAGGAAGTAACGAAAAATAAAATATCTATTTTTTTTTTCATGTCCACATCTGTGACGTACATGGACGATACCATCTACTCCACAGTCACAGGGGAATATTCGCTTCAAAAATGGCTCATAAGAATAAAACAAATCACCTTTAACCTCTGCGGTAAGAAATACACACTTCTCTTAAGGTGTGAAATGTTTCTTTTAACCCGGTAGCTTTAACGCGATCCAACATGGCCGCCCCTCTCCGGCAGCAGTTCACCGCCTCCCCCATTGCGGCTGCTGGAGCGGCCCGCCGGCTCTCGGACTTGTGCCGCGTTTGCTTACAGTAGAGGCGAATGGGAGCTTCCGCTTCGGCTGTGAGCGAGCTGTCACCGCTGGAGGATGAACAACCAGAGATGTAGCACTTTATTCCTGAAACTGAAAGGACGGAGGGGGATCATACACTGTATCTATGTGGTGGGCTTTATGGTGAGTCGGGAACTGGGGGTCTTTGTTGCTGCTTCGGGTATCTAACTGGGTGAGACGTGAAATCAATGACACTGATAGTCCGGGCAGGCTTTCATAATTCAGGTGTGATGTCAAGCATGTAAAGGTACAGATTAGAACCGGTTTAATCTTTCTATTAGAGTATAACCCGGTGGCATAAAATAATAATAATAAGAATAATAATAATTAATAATAATAATTGCTGCCACTGGTTAACCAGTCCTGTGGTAATGTGCTAATCATTGAGAAATCTGCTGCAGAGGACATTTAAAGTCACAAACACACTCTGATCAATTCCTTGAAGCGTTTGTCATTAAGGAGGTTTTGGGTCACCCCTTCAGACTCTTCCAAATTAAAACCCTTCTGAGTTTCAGTCATCTAATTAAAGGTGACTAAAATAATTCAGGAAACTGACTTGAAAACCATGGGGCCGGGGGAAATAAATGTTACCTAAGCTTTAAAAGAATGTCATTATTGGATTGTGTTAGAACGCTGTATGAGCAGCTGTGTGCCTCCAATTAAGCATCTGGCAAAAGCTGCTTCAAACTCAGCTACGCAGAAAAACAGGATGCAGCTGCTGATTGAGCGTCTGACTTGTGCTATGTAAGCATGCACTGAATGCTGTAATAATGGCTGTAGATTACCTGCATATTTCACCTGTTTCTAACCTGCTGGCTGTCACTTTTTCTGTGACTCCTCCCTCCTGCAGGGAGTGAAGCTGCTGTCAGACACACCATGTCCTCCATCAGTATGAAAACAAAACGGAGCCATTCTTTTGAAGCTTGTGTATTTGCTGTTTTTGCCCTGAGAAACATAAACTTAGACTGGAAGTGCTGCTGATTTAATTTCAGCAGCAACACAAAGAACAAAATCTGGGAAGATATAATAATTAACTTTTTCTTTTCCTCTGACGAGTAACATAACGTTATCATTCTGCTATTTATCTACTGTTTTCTTACCTGTATATTTACTTTGTTTTTTAATTATTTTAATTATTATTATTCTATATTTGCAGTTGAAGGACTTTATTTTTTACTACTAGTAATTATTTCATGTTTTTATATTGAAAACAATAATATAAAGGCAATTTATATTATTGTTTTTATGACTAACATATTAACTGTTTATATTTGGTTTCTATACTATAAGTGTGATAATTATGAATATATATTTCTGTTGGATATGTGTTTTATTTTATATAATACTTTTAATGTTGGAGCTGTTTTGATGCAAAGTTGATTTTTTTTTATTTACAAATCTACAAAGTGTACATACAGACATATTCACTTAATTACAGTATCTCTGAATAAAAACTACATTTTGAAAATAATCTTTTAGGAGATATCAAACATACTTTTCATTACACCTGCATTCCTCTATTAAAATGTATTTTTATTTAGCTGATGTAATATTCTAATCTTAAATGCCACATTTTCATGAACTGTGAGTGAGTAATTGTCAACATTAACAACAAAAAAAAACTTTAAAATATATCAATTTGTGTGATTAATATATGGAATGTTTCATTTAGTGAGTCGAGTTACTGAAATAAACACACCTTTCAATAATATTTAAATTTATTGAACATTACTGTATTTACTTCCACACTTACTCTTAGTGAGTTATCTGTAAAAAAAAAATAAAAAAAAAATGCTGTTATTCTTTAGGTTTTGTTTTCTTTTATTGTTTCTTTTTTTTTTTTGTCCTGTCCCGAAATGATTGAATCGTTTTTGTGACCTTCTCTTGTTTTCTGTAGGATTTGTTCGGGGTGAGCATGATCATCCCGCTCCTGAGCCACCATGTAAAGGCTCTCGGAGCGAGTCCCACAGTGGCTGGAATCGTGGGTGAGTTGTGTTTTCATAATAGTTAGTAATATGTTACATTTCTGTGAGCTCAGCCTTCTGAAACAAACTGTCTGACGGCTACAAAAGACAAATCAGATAACATAAATATCACATTAAAAATTAGTTACTAAATATTTATAGATTAATACGAAAAGGACAAAATTAGTAAATTAATTCAGAAAACATTAATCTTTACCCCAAACCTTAAACACATTAGTGTGCTTTTACCAAAGAGTGTCTTCTTTATATTAGACGGCTTCACTTCATTTAACAGGTTTTATTGGAATTTTTGTGACAGATCAACACAAAATAATTATTAAGTTGGAAAGGTAAAAGATTTCCATTTTGTTATTAAAATTCTAAATCTAGCTAACATTTAGCCCTCTTTCTGATACCCTTCAAGAATAACAATCAGAAAATATTATGACATACAAAACCACCAAGACATGGTGAACTCACAGGTCGGGTAAGAGAGCATTACTCAGGGAAGCAGCCAAGAATTAGTTATTCACTTCCCACATCTGGAGGGACAACAAGGACAAAACCATAAGAAGTCCTGTTTAAACATTTTTGAAAAGCCAAACAGCTTGAGGACGATGTTCTTATCAGATGAATATCATATTTTAACTTGTTCATCTTCACTTAAGGTGAACAAGTAAACAAATTTCAATTTGTGATAGAAAACTAATGTAGCCAATCATACTAAGCTCTCCTTCCCCAGTTAAGAGCTTTATGTTTTGTAGAGTAATAAATTTCTGCAAGGTCAGGAAAGGTTTTCAGCATTTCTAGGAAAATGGAGAGAGAATTATATTTAAAAGACAAGCAATTAAAAAAAAGACTTGTTATTTGAGCAGATAACATCCTAATAAAAGACGTTGTTTGTGAAAACGTTCCTGAAATTTGAAGGATTATGAATACATGTGGAACTGTGCAATAAAGAATATTACCACTGTGAAAAAACACAAAATGTTTTAAATTCTTTTTATGGATTGTTGACTGTAGATTAACAAGGAAATGTATGTGCAATTAAAGTGCAACTCTTAAATTGTTTGCTGTGATTTCTTTCATAACTTCCCTTCATATATTAGGATTTATCCACATAATCTCAAAAAATGGAAGTTCTCCAGTTTATAATTGTGGATGCAAATCTGAATCATAAAACCAATTTTACAGTCAGCTTAATTGTTTAGTAGATAGTAATTAATCAATAACTAATATTTACACTTTTAATGGTAACAATAAATATCTACAAGCAAGTTTTTTATTTGTAACTTGATTTATAATTTGCAGGATCTACGTATGGAATATTGCAGCTTTTCTCCAGCACAATAGTAGTGAGTATTGACTTTGTTTCTCTGTGCATCCTCCTTTTCTGTAGGATTTCCTGGTAAACAAGACGAGCCCACTTTAGTGGCCAAAATGGCTGAATTCCTGGTAATTCGTGGAAACAAAAAAAAACACTGGCTGTTCAAGATTGATTGTGATCGCACAACGGGATCTTTGTGAAGACTTTAACGCGCATAACTGGCTCTTGGTCAGGCACAAAATCCTTCTTTTAATACAGAAATCATTTCTAATTGTCTCCACCCTTCAGAGAGCAACCTACAAAATAAACAAAGTCATGAAGATTCATGATTAAAAAAACCCAAAAAATTAAGAAAGAGCACAAAGTAAGTTTGGCATCTGCAGCTGAATTCTTAACTCCTGCTGCTGCACACGGCTCCAGAAATTGGTTTAATTTCAGGGGTCATGGGACAAATTAAGCACATAAAGAGTCATCTGTTAGTGGCCTCATGCAGACGGGCTGGATGTTGGGATAATATGAACAGATGTAACTCAAAAGTTTACATCCAGAGCACAGATCATCTCAACTGTCCCTAATTTTATTATTTCATTATTGCTGTGGGTCTGTGAGAGCGAGAGGGCGAGAATCTAATCAAACCACAGCTGCTTGGCGCACAGAGGATGTGGAGTTTTAGTTGTTGTGCCTCTTGTTTCTGAGTTGTGTGATTTGTTATTACACAACCTCCATGGTTTCAGAACAAAGTTACAAACGTTTCTTTACTGTACAGCTTGTTGACAAATACGCTTTTCCTTTGTCTAACTCTGTCATTGATTGCATAACGATACGCTTATTGCCAAAGCGTATGTCGATGTGTCATTGAATGCATCGGCGTGTGATTGGCAGGGCAGCTGGAGCGACGTGGTGGGGCGGCGATACTCCCTACTGACTTCCATCCTGCTGAGCGCCTGCGGTTATGGGCTGCTGGGGATTTCTACAAGCATCACTTTATTTGTCCTCGCACGAATACCTGTGGGTGAGTTTAGGGGGGGCAAACGGCACCAGATGACCGCTTGTTCCAAAGACTCTTGTGTATAAAACGTCTGATTTAAGCTGTAAATCCTCTAAACACATCAGAGCCACCTTTCTTTTTTTCCCCATGACGTGCTTTGAAATAAGTTCAGCCATGATGGATTGATTCTGTGAAAATTTATTTTCCCACAGGTTCTCTACTCTATTTAGGTGTAGTCTTTAACTAGGCCATTCTAATACATGGGGATGCTTTGATCTAAGCCAAGTGTCTGCAACCTTAACAATCCAAAGAGGCATTTTTCCCTCTGTCCAGCAAAATAAAACTTATTCATGTAAATTTTTCAGCTGGAATGTGAAATTTTAATTCGATCTCAATCCTGTTGAGTGTAACTGATTTTCTTGCAGGATTTAGCTCAATCCATCTTCATATTTTCTCTATTCCTGCTGAAGAAAATCATCCCCACAGCATGATGCGGCCACCATCTTTCGCCACATGGATGGTGTGTTCAGTGTTGTGGACTCAATTCACTAATTAGACAACATCTGGTTGCACTTCCTGAATGAAGGATGACGCAAACACACATCCCACATTTCAGATTTTCATTGATTAAAGTCTGCATTTGCTATCTAATTATGCGCTACTTTGTTTCATAAATTAAACATCAATATGTCAAAAATTTACCAACAATTGTATAACTAGTGTGTGTGTATTTGTTTTTTCAGGACTGTTCAAACACTCCTTGTCCATCTGCAGAGCTTTACTGTCAGACCTGGTGTCTGAATCAGAGCGCCCTCTTGTGATGGGACACTTCAATGCAGCCTCCAGCGTCGGTTTCATCCTGGGTCCTGTAGTAGGCGGCTACCTCACTGAGCACGAAGGAGGCTTTTACACCTCCTCATTTACATGTGCAGCCATCTTTCTTATCAATGCTGGTGAGCCTAAAATGCTAAATAATCTGATATTACAAAATCTCTTCCTTAAGACTGTGTTTTTATTTCATTTTATTCCATCTTTGTTCTTCATGCTTTAACTGACTTCAACGATTCATATATATTCATATATATAAACATTCACCTTTTGGTTCACGTTACCAAAAGAATCCTGCCGTATCTTTTGGTAATTTCATTTTTCATACTTTATGTGATATTTTAACATTTATCCAGATTTTGGCTCCATAGAAACGCATTAAAAAAAATCTGAGTTCCACAAAACTCATCAGAAACCTTGTGCTCTTTAACAGTCTATTATTTTTGCGTACTTCAACCTAGAAACTCCATTCAACTTTTAGATAAATCACAAGATGTTAAGCTGTTTTCAACTGATTCAGCTTCTTGACATCTCTCTTTTGGTTTTTCTAAAATCAGGATTTAAATCTTTTGCAGATTTTTGTCCATTTTCAGTTTTTCAATGTGTTTCAATGATGTGATTCTTCAGCTGGCACAGTGTGCACAGACGCCTTTTCAAGTTTGACTGGTTTTTCACAAACAAAATGCTGCTGTTCATACATTTTTAACCCTACGGATATAATTTATGCGTCTGCTTTGAGGAAATATAAGCATAATTTCTGAAGGTCTTATGGTTTTCTTTCAAACACTTCCTGATCCCCGGCATGTCTCCCCTTCCTCCATTGGGCTCCATATGAAATATTTTCGGCTATGTCTCTTTCTTCAACAACTTCTGGCGCGTTCTTTCAGCAGTTTTTCTATTTGCTGTCTAATGTCTAATGTCGTCTTTGTGCTTTAGGGCTGGTGTGGTTGCTGCCATGGAGCGAGACGATAACCGATCGAAACGCAACTAACTGCAGCAACAGCGCCAGTAAAAGATGCCACGATGAATACTGCGGCAAGTCTGTGCAAAACGGCTCTCACGCAAACAACCACCACTCGGCGTTACCGAAGGAGACCGAAGCGGAGCGCAGAGCTGCTGGGAAGCCTGGCCTCAGGTGGAGGGAGGTGTCACTGCTCCAGCCTGCATGGCGACAGCTCACCTCCGTCAGCTCCAGGATTCACATGGTGGCCTCCTCTGACATGTGGGACCTCTTTCTGGTGCGTCTCTTGATGGCCATCGCCATCATGCTCTACTACAGTAACTTCTCTCTGGCCATGGAGGAGCGTTTCTCGATGAAACCGAAGATGACGGGTTATCTGATCAGCTACAGCAGCACCTTAGGGGCCCTGGCCGGGTTCCTGGTGGGGCCGGTCACACAGCTCTACAGAAACAACATGCCCGCTCTGCTGCTTCACTCCACCATGCTCACCTGTCTGCTCATTTTCCTCTACGCCGCCGCTCCGAGTGTGTGGCAGGTGCTGCTCACCTCCACCTTCTTCGCCATTTCTACCTCTATCGGACGGACGTGCATCACAGACCTGGAGCTTCAAAGGGGAGGCGTCCACGCCAGCGGGACTCTGATCGGGGCCGGCCAGTCGGTGACGGCTGTGGGTCGCGTCCTGGCCCCGCTCCTCTCCGGTCTGTCCCAGGAGATCAGCCCCTGCGGGCCGCCCAGTCTGGGGGTCATGCTCGCTCTGGCAGCTGTGGGTTTGCTCCTCGTCAGAATCCCAAAGTGGGACGGGAGGGCGCTGGCAAAAACAGTAAAACTTTAAAAACGTTTCTGCAGCTGAATGACGATCTTTTATTGAGTCAATGCAGATCTACCACTTTTAGAAGTGCTCTTATTTGCAGCAAGCAGCTGTGGTGAACAGCAGACCCTCAGCGTGAACAGGGTTTCTCACCATGGGTGCCTCCACCAAACGAATCTTCTGATGTCACGACTCGACCGCAGGCCTTTCTCTCAGGGACCGTGGACGTTTGCAGCTTGGAAGAAAAGGCTGCAGAGTTTCTTGTGCTTCCATAAATGCTGAAGTCAGATCTCACAGAAACATGCAGTGAGGGCCTTAACTTTGGCTCGGTGTCCTTGTTACTGCAATAATCTACGCTGTGTTGCAAATTTAGTTCTGTCAGCACTACTTAGAGGTACACTCACTACTGATTTATGAAGACATAAGACCACTGAAATTGTCATTTTTGGAGATCCAATGGTTATAACTTTGTGACCAATACTTGTTCTGCAACTGTTGGAAAGTCTGGAGGGGGGGTTACTATCTTAGAAGAAACACTAAATGATGTTGCCGTTTACATTTTAATTCTGTTCAAACTTCCCATTATCTACTTTACTCCATTACACCCTGACTTTTTTTACTGTTATATTTTCATTATACACATTTTTGTGGGGGGGGAGGGTCTGACAAGCAGATGCTAACATAAATAAAAATGTTTTATTTAAATATAGTACGTGTAGTTAATATTAAATTTAGACATATTTCTAATTATTAACATGAATCATAATTGTGAATAATGGTAGGTAAGCTATTTCAGGAACTTAAATTATTTTATTAATGCTGCTATTGCTAAACAGAGCTTTGAAAATTTGAATTAAAGCATGAGTTTTATTGCTTCTTTTTCTATGCATGTAGTCCAGAAGCACCTGAATACTGCAAAATCACAATCAGTGTGTCCTGCACACTGTTACCACTAGATGGCAGGAATGTTCTTCCAAAATGATCCAAGGATAGATTTTGCATCCACACAGGCAAGTGCATTGCATTAGGACCAGAAGCAGTCCAAGGCAAAGCCTCAACACTAAAAAGGTTTAAGTCTTGCTCTCTCTCGCCGACTCGAAGCCTGATCGAACTGCAGATATGTTTGGAAACGTAATAATTTCTCTGAAGTAACTGCTTACATCCAGGCCGGTTGAATTCCAATCAGCAGCAGATTTCTTGACGCATCTCCACTATTAATTATTTAAGAGCAAGACATATTGTAACTGAGGAAATGTTGAGAAAAGGTCATAAAGTATCAGAATGTAAAGATAATCTACCAAAGCAGAGATTGTAGTTTTATCTATACAACACATGCTGTTCTGGACACATCAGTTGTATTTCCTTCTTTTCATTTAGCCTTACGAAATAGCTTTCATGTAGCAAAATTGCACTATGCCTGTGTGTCATTAATTGATTTATTTTAACTTTTTATTTATTTTAGTTTCATTTGCAGTTTTTGATTTTTCCTAAACAGTTTGAGATTTGCAGTGCCAGATTAGAAATTTCACTTTAGATAAGTCATTGTGTTTAATTTGTGATTGTAATTTTTACCATTTAAAAATTTTTCTATATTATTTTGGGCATATTGACCTGTCCAAATTGTAGAAGTAGTAATGTAAAAAAAAAACTTTTAAAAATTACACCTCAGTGGCCCCTTTTCTTTTCCAATGCAGTGTAAATGGTGTAAAGTAAATTCAGCTTCTAACCTTAATGTAAAATGAAGTAAATGTATTTTTTGTTTGCACTACATATTAAATAAACAAGTACAACCCTAAATAACAGTGAATATTGTACAAAATAATTATGAATGAAAGTTTTTTTTAAGTCTGAATTCAAAATGCCCTTACTGTGACGCATAAAAAATTGTCCAGTTTGACTTAAAACTGTATTTTGAAAGTTTCATTATATAAACACTATAATTAATCACTACAACATATTAATATGGAGACAGTCCTTTAGATTTAGGGCAAAATCACTTTTTGTTGTTAAACTATTTTAGTTTTACATTAAGCCCATTTTCTGAAAGAAATGCAATGTGAGTTCATCTTTCTGATGTAATTTGATGTAATGCACCTCTAATCTATGTGGGCCTCATATGGCTGGATGAGAACTGAGCTTTACTAAATATAACTAATTAAATATAACTAATAAAATTGCTGTTCTACTACTAATGGTTTCTGAACATTTAAAACACATCTAGGACTCACACAAGACCCACAGCTTTAATTTTTTAATATTTTGCAGGTCCAAGCGAAGTTTGTTCCGAGACTTTGGGAAGTCTTTGTTCTTTTAAATGCGAAACGTCTGTGTTTAAATAATTTAATCAGTTTTTGCATTCTTCAGTTGTCCCCCATGTGTTATACAGGAGTTTGTGTTTATGAAGGTTCATCACTGCTGTTGGTTGGACTAATGTTTTAGTATTTGCAGTGCCTTTATAAGAGCGTTTGTATGATGCATCAAGAAAAAATGTGAATGATTGTGAAATGGAAAGAAAATGATAAACGGTTTTCAAAATAATTGCAAATAAAAAGCTGAAAAGTCTGAAACATTTTTTGTAACAAAACTCTTTTGTTTCAGACATAGCTGCAGGTTTTTGAAGAATGTTTATGCTGCCTCTGCAAATCAGAGAAACTGCAATGTTGTGGGGGTTTTTTTTTGCAAAGATGCTCAAGTTCAGTCAGACTGGATGGAGATCATCTCTGGTTAAGACTCGCCAGATGCAACTGCAGAAAGAGATTTTTATTTGAGGGTAGGAGAATAAAGTCTTAACACCTGTGAATGAATTTTCCTCCATCATAATTATGAACTACATAAATAATAAAATGCACAAATTTTTTAGTTATAACAAAATGTAAAAATATGAACACTTTTGCCATCTACAGTTTGACATTTTTAAATTCATGAATGAATGAAACATTTACCTAAAATCAGAGTTTTGTTGTTTTGGGTGATTTTTGCAAAAATTGTAAGAACCTACATATCTTCAGTTGTCCAAACATTTATGTCATGATCTTTTTTTGTGTTCAAGACTAAAATTGCACGAAAACAATAATCAAATAAAATAATCTTAAATTTTCCCATCGTTCTCCCTTTATTTATCCAAGTAAATTAGTTCCTCTGATTGAGCTTTTAGTGTTACCTTAAGTCGTGATTGTGCAGTCTACAGTCAACCACATGTTACGCTTAGGGACAAGTTTCTGAAGTTATATCCACATATGCAGTACTTGGCAATTTAATGGAACATTGAATTTAAAGATAAAATGGACCAGTGGATGACGACACTTTAAATACATTAAGGTATCAATAAAACGAAGCTTCCTCAGCTTTATAACATGGAATAAAATAAAAGTCATAATATTTACATTGTAATTCCCTGATAAAATTTATTTGACAGCTTCAAATGAATAATAAAATTTGAAATGGCAACACATTGGGAGTTGTCTGACATTCTGAACTAGTTCCTTCTCCGTAGTGCGCTGTGTCTCTGATGTGCATTGACCCTCTTTTCTACCAGGTGTTCCTATGAGCTGTGGGGCTTTATTCAGAAAAAAAAGACCTCTAGTGTAAATTTGCCTTCATCTTTGAAAGTAAAAATCAGGACACTCAAAGATTTTTTTTTTTCTTTTTTACAATTTGAGGTTCCATTTGATGCAGTCATTTACTTTTTTGGGTTCCACTGCGGCCGTCTGAGCAGAGGGTTTTGAGGCGCGTCGTCTCTGGGTTCAGCTGCCCAGCTGGGAGGAGGCCTCAAAGCGCCACCATGCCGCCGCCGCCGCTGCTCCTCTTCTGCCTCATCCTCATTTCTTAAGTCATCAGCAGAGACGTTATTGTCAACAGGAGGGTCGAAGTGGCGACGATGTGTTGGAAAGCGGGAATCCCTGTAGGAGGAGCCAGTCCTGGGTTTGCGGTGGTCTTTGCTGAAGCTCTCACTCTGGCTTTCATTGAGGACATCAGTGGAGGAAACTTCCTTCAGGGTTCCCAGCCTGTGAAGAGGCATCATGGCTCCGGACGAGGAGCGTTTGGGCTGGTTGAATCGAGAGCGCCGGGTAGGATAGGCTACCTCCGACATGGTTTCATGGCCATCTGAGAATAAAAAGGACGAGAAACATGAAGGAAATATTATAAAGCAGCAATTAAAAGAACAGACATTTGTGCCTTCTCCAACATTTTCCTTCCACTTCACAGCCATCTTCTATTTGTTGGTCATATTTTAATACGTTGATATTTACTATTATAACATATTGTGAGTAGAGCTATTAAATGGGTCTCTACACTTTTGTCCAAAATATTTGGTGAAAAAGGACATATGGGCATGGAATATAGATCATTTCTAAAAGGAGTCTGCATTTTGTTTATGGTCTTCAAAGTGCAATGGGAATTAAAACAAATTAACATGAGTTTTTTTTTTTTTTAATTTAGCAGAAACTGTTTATTCTTTTCCTTCCAGTTTACAGTTTTTCAGTTTCAGATCACATAAAATCTCAATAAAATATATCGATATTTGTTGTTGTGACATCAGAAAATGTGAGAAAAGTTATGACTGTCTGACTCAATAACTAATTTCCTATCTCGTGAAAAAAAAAAAAGGGGGTTTAAGTTTAGTTTTAGAAGCTTACCTGCATTTCTCTGCCTCACAGATGGATATTTTGACCCCAAACTCTGTCCAGTAGGAAGTGAGAAATATTTCTGAGACATTGGAATCTGGGAATAAAAATACAAAACATATAAAATTAACCTGCCTGCAAGGGTTTTCGTTTTAACCTTTACTGATCTACATCATGTTTAGGAATGTGTGTTGAGACCCCTAGGATTATCTGTTTTTATAGAAGTAAACTTTAACCCCTTAAACATCAGCAAACCACTAAAAAATGCTGTAATTGAAAAGGATCTTGACAATTATCTAGTTTCAACATAGCTGATAACAAATAAAATATTAAATTCTCAAATGTACTCATGAATTCCCCAATTCATTTAACAGAGTCAGTGAAATTCAGATCCACAAAACCCATTTCTGCAAGTATCGAAATTAGAACCTGGCAAATAATGATGGATTTTAAGCTTTAGCCGCATAATAATAAATAAATAAATAAATAAATAAATAAATAAATAAATGCAATCCCTTGGCAAGTTTTCTAATTTCACTATATTAACATTTAATTGCACCAAATTCAGTTAAGACTGCAATTACTTTTTTTATGGTTTGGGATAATGTTCACTACATGAGAACTAAACTCTGAATTATATTATAATTATATTATGGATTTTACCATATCATGCAGTCAAAACAGGAAAAAACAAATAAAGGCAATTTTGGTTAATATATTTAAATAAAACATAAGTATAAATCACTTAAAGTTACTGATTTGTATTCGAAAATATTACACATACTTTGCTATTGGGTCTGATCAAAGTCACCTAAGAAACTATGCCAGATTGTTTTCAGATTTTATTAATTTGGATTTTTCTTTAGTTGTCCCTTCTACAATTTCTACTAATGATGCAATTTTAAAAAAATCCTGGTTTGATTGCGATACCAAAACATTTTGTTTAAAAGTACGGTAGCATTTGGAAGAATCTGTGAAATCCTGAATTAGAGTTTACTGTTGACTGAAAGCTGCCGGGACGGAGGCTTCGGCGGATGCTGGCGTGGCGTCTGATCAGGATCTCTCTGGGTTGGTTGTCATTGGGCAGAGCATGCTTACTCGTAAATGCCACCGTCTGAAAACATGAACACAAAGTAAGACAACATTATTCGCATAGTTGTGGCCTTTATGAAGCGCTTCTTTCACACATTTGATCAAGTTTGGCTTCTGTGGACATTTGAAGTAATCAGAAATGCAACTCCACTGCCTGCATCGTCCTCTGGAGATAACCAAGGCTCTGATAAATGAACCATTAAATGCTCTTTTTCAGGGCAGACAGCATTCCTTGATGCTCAGATTGCTCAACCAAAACTGAACACACCTGTTTGAGCAACACGGGGGAAGTTTCTGTGTTTGTGATTTTGCAACCATAAAATTATCCTCCATGATGCAAAACAACCATTTTTATTTATGTAGTTATAAGCAAAACAGTGCAACAGAAAACATGATGTACTGTCACATATGGGATTATTAAATCAAAATTATTTTCTTAATTACACCTTAAATATGTAAGGGCTGAGTTTTCATAACTCCTCAGCAATATGATTTAAAAAAAGGACATTAGTTCTTAATGGACACTGTTTAAAAAGAACAACGCAAAACACAGTACTGTAAATATTTAAAATAAAGCTGCCGCCTCAACCAGGAAGCATGTTTTCCATTTGTCTGCACATCAAAGAGTCTGTTGAGGGTCGATGTCATTGTCACTGGTGGAAAAGTACTGCCAGAGACACACCATCGTTATGCAAAACAAGCCCAGTTTCAGTGTTTGGAGTTTTCACATGTCGCTATCACATTACTGGAAAAATACAACTTTGATGAAGCGCCATTTACTGGGCCAGACTTTCAAACAATTCTCGTGGATTATTTAACATAAAATGAAAATGGTTTTATCACAGGGTCTGTCAGTTGGATTTATACCAAAATAAAAGAGAAATGGTTCCCCAGACAGCAAATGAAAATTACTCCATGGATTGAGTCTGACAAATAAATGACCAAATTCTACTAGCTTAGAGGCAGCGCTGCTTTTATTGTCCATCTTACCCGCTGCCTGATCTTGTACATGTTCTTGGAAAGGAGCTTGTGCATGTTTTTCAGGTCCTCAGCCATGAATGTCTTCTTTGGTTTAGCAGATTCCTTCTTCTCATCCCTAAATTTAAAAAAGATATATTAATTCAGAAAGAACGGTTACTAGTTAGGCTCCTGTTGATCTGACCAAACAATAAGGAAGCTGTGTGGTGTGTTTTTAGGATTCATACTGAAGGGAGACGAGGGAAGGAGCAGCACTGATGTCCCCAGACACCGTGTCCAGGATCTCCATGGCGTTCTGCAGCTCCAGCTTCTTGTACAACGCAACAATACTGGACTCAGCCCTTCTGTCTCGGATCAGGATCCTACGTAGTATTCGGTTGTTGAACTTCATGAACCTAGGATTGGGATAAGAAATTTTGTTTGTATGAAATTATTTTCTCATCCTAAAATGAGAAAATAATCTCATTTTAGGATTATTATCATTTTAGGATGATTTTTATCAGGCTAAATTTGTGTAGTTCTGACAGTAGCTTGCTGTGTTCCTGTTTTAAAGTTACTCTTGGATTTTTCTGTTTTTAAATCAGTCCCTCCAGGATGCTGCAGCGTTTTTTGTAATTGTTGTGACCTAATATTACTGATTTTGTGTCACCTTTTCAAATATTTGTGATCAAAGTTGTGATTTTTTTTTAAATCTGATATTCTGGCATCGGTATTATTTTCTGTTTATTTGGAAGAAAACTGCAAAATTATTTGCCTTTTGGCTGGCCGGTTGCTGAACATGACAGAATGTGTCATGTTCAGCCAAGAAAATCGTATTACCATAGCTAATTATTAATCGCTAAATTGTTATAATGACTGAAAAAAGTGCAGGAGACAGAGCGCATGTGTATGGGAAGCGCAGCAGGACATGTCCCCTTCGTTTTTTTAAAAAAAAGGCAAATGTTACTGTTTAACATCATACGTGCTAAATTAAATCAGCTTTCAAGAAACCTTGTAAATGAGGTTAGATTAAAAGGAGACTAAGAGGAATTGGCCAAAATTCATTCAGAAAAGAATGAAATGCAGATCTGCAAAAATGATGATTGTCGAAAATCCCAAATCCACTGAAAATTTGTGAATGATGAATCACAACATCACAACTTCCTTGAGGGACTGGCATCCGAGTAAAGAGGGGTGAGTACAAATAACTCTTTTGACTTTTCTTTTATGTGAAGTCATCAATCGCCCTTTGTACTATTTTCAGTCCAGAAGACTTTCTCCCACTGCTCAAAACAAAATGTGACTGAGGTTACCTGGTTCCTAAAAGTTTGCCCTTAATAATAATCTAGTAGTCCTACATCAATCTAAACTTGCTGTGTCAGTACATACAACCTGACTGCTCTATGTGTAAGTGTCATGTTCAGCGCATGTTTCGACTGGTTAACTAATCCACTGTTAGAAACTTGAGAGACCAGTCTCACAAGGCCTGCTAGGGGAATGTCGACACAGCCAAGAGGAAGAGGAAGAAAGGGGGACAACAAAAGAATATATTCATATATTTTCTTTGCTGACTGCTGAGGCTGAACACGACATTCCTCACCTCTCCATCATGAACACACACTGCTAAACATGATGTGACAGACACTCTTCCTCCAGATTTGTAACAGCATTTGTATTGTTGGCATGCAACAAGAAGTGCCAAACCGTAAACATACCAACCTGTTAAGCAACAATTTAAGCAGAATTAGGATGCCAGAGTTACTCACTTGTCCTTCCAGTAGAAGTGACTCCACTGTCCACAGAGATCCTCTATTCCTGCCATTGTGTGCTCCATGAGCTGAAAGTGACAAAGAGCGTCTCAGCACTTCCTTGTGAACACACATGCACACACACACAGTAGATGATAAGAATAAATGTCTGCGTTATACCCTGCTGTGAATCTCTACATTGATGGTCTCGACGTCGCGGTTGGTCCTCCGTACGTTGATGAACTCAATCAGAGGTCTGATACTGATGCCCTGCAGAGAGAAACAAAAAAAACACTTTTAAAATGTTTAAAATGAGCCTGGCTTTATATGATGATGTCAATTAGAAATGATTTGATTTTCTTATTTGAATTGAAAGGCACACATATTTGTATTTCAATATAACTCACGTATTTGCCTCTCACCCAATGAATGCTTGAGCCAGGCATTAACCAGCTGTTTTTAACCAGATAACATTAAATTGTTAGACTGCGGGAATTACTTTACGAAAAGCAGAGCACCAAAAAGTTCAGCACGATAAGTAGCTTAAATAGTACTAAATTTAATATGTTTTTATCATGTTAATCAGGTCTATGCATCAAAATAATAAAATAATGTATATTTACTGATATGTCATGTTATCGTGGCAAGAGGAATAAAAGCTGATTTTATTCTTTAAAACCTGCCAAATAAATAATGAAAACCATTCTTGTTTAAAATAGTAATATGACATTTTAACTCAACGATAATACAGTAAGAATCCAATATCACTCATTAATCCAAACCTCCCAACATTTCTAGATAGTTTTAATATCACAGTGCGCTACTAGTTCATGAAAATATGCCAGAACTGGCTTCAGTGAAAGGTTTTCAATAAATTAACCTGGTAGGAGAATCATGAACCCCTAACATTACCGAGAAATGAATGTTATAAAGACAAATTACACCAGCAAAACTAATTTATTTTCATTTGTCTTTTGTGTTTATTCTTTCATTTACTTTCAATCATTTTATTGATTGATAGTATTAGCAGTATTTTAGTGCTTGTTTATTGTAAAGTTAACATTGACAGAAGCCACGTCTAAAAGTCTGACTATGCCATCACCTAGTGTAAAGGTGCTTCTCTGAAAGTTTCACATTAACACATATCATGTTGTTAAACGATCTCATGACTGATCTACTCACTTCCCGACTTCAGCACATCTAATTATGATTCGCAAAGCTTCTAGCGAGCTTCAACCACAACACACAGTCCAGCTTTATCCACAGACTTCTGCATAAAACTGAACTGAAACTCTCACCTGGAGAAACACTGTGAAGAGGATGACTGCGATGGTGGCAGTGACGAACAGCTGTTTACGGACAATGGTGTCAGGAAGTGTGAAGGCCAGAGCGAAGGAAATGGCGCCCCGCAGTCCTCCGTAGGCCAAACCGAACTGATCTTTCATGTTGAAGGGGATGGTTCGGAAAGGGTTAATGATCTGAGTCAGCACCAAAACACCTGGAGGAGGAGGGAAAAATAAAAAAATAAATAAAAATAAAAATTAAAAAAATAATATATATATATATATATATATATTATTTTTTTTTTTTTAATGCAATTGTCAGCAAAAATAAAACTTAAGTTTTGGCTGTTTGTTCCTCAATACGAAATGAATAAATAAATACGTTGTTTTATTTAAACTTGAAAAGTGAACTTTTAGGCTCAATTTAGTTCTTGAAATAATAATTTAAAAATTACAGAATTCTTATGTAAATACAACAGGACAACTGTGTGGACAAATTAATCTATGTCCATCTCAGTGTCTAACAACATTTGGAATAAGTGATGCAAAAATTCAGCCACAGTGAAAAAAGAAGATGATGCAAGATGTCTGAATACGGCCGCTGAAATCTCACTGACCAGAACCAGAACACCTGAAAAAATATCCAACTATCTTACAGCATTAACTGGAAAGCATTTTACAGAGTTATACAAGTGCACATTTTTCTTTTTTTGTATTTAAAAATCTCTTATCCATTTTACACCTCAGAACAGATCTATTTAGTTGGACTTACCTGCAAAACTGGCTAGATTGAAGGCTGGCAATGATCATGTTATAAAATGGTGGTACTGAAATTTAGCCATTTCCTTCTAAAATTTAATTGTGCTTCCTAGTTAGAAAAGGATTTCTTAAAGTCAGAAAATGTGGAGCAGAAACGTAAACCATAACTTTTAAAGGTTTCTGCACCTTTGTTCATGCACCTCTGAGTCCAGGTTAGCTCTAGCTAAATGATACAAACACTGCTCAAAACTTTGAAGTAAATCTTAAAAGTAACACCAATCTTGTAATTTTACTAACAGATTCACATTATTAACCTTGCATCCTGCTTACCCAGACATCTCCATAAAAAGGTAAATAGCAGCGTGAACAGGATGTAGCCCCAGTTCCAATCATGCTCGGTTGTTATGGTGACGACGCCCAGGAAGAAGAAGATGAGGGTCTCCGAGATAGAGCCGAGCATCTTGACCACGTGCCGGATGGTTGTGCAAGAACGCTGGGAAACGTTTTCCTCGACGTAGTACTTCATGGTGAGGGCACAGCAAACAATGCTGCATCAACGCACAAACAGTTGCAGCTTTTTAATTCATTGTGGTTAAAGCAGTCTACAGTTCAGATATTTGAACACGCAAGACTGTTTCAAAGCCACTCACGACATGATGGAGGAGATGGCAAAGAGCTCGGCCACCAGGTACGCCAGATAGCTGAACATGAAGATGAAGAGCGGTTCGATTTCTCGGACGTTGGAGGTGAATCTTGTTGTGAAGGCGGCCACAAAACCAAAAAGGACGCCAAAGCCCATCCCCCCAAGGCCGACCACAAAGAACCTCGCCACTCCAATGAACACATCTTCGGGCTCCACCACCTCCATCCCTGCCACAAAGGTGAACATGCTGTACAACGCCTGAAAACAGGCAAACATAGAAGCTCTCAGAGATCATGGGAATGGTTAGAAACTCTGGTCTCTAATTTTGAAATGTATTCATTTATTTCAGGGTCTCAAACTCCAGTCCTCAAGGGCCGCTGTCCTGCAGTTCTTAGATGTGCCACAGGTACAAAGCACTGGAATAAAATGGCTTAATTACCTCCTCCTTGTGTAGATAAGATCTCCAGAGTCTTGCTAATGACCTACTTATTCTATTCAGGTGTGGTGCAGCAGAGAAACATCTAAAAGTTGCAGGATACCGGCCCTTGAGGACTGAAGTTTGACACCTGTGAATTTGGTAGGGACAATGCACATTAAAAGTTTTATTAAAAAAAAGCAACAGAAATAGCCAAAAGGCTATTTTTTTTATCTATGGTTCCTGAACAATGTGCAGTTTGTCTAGTCAAAAACAAACAAGGCAAAATTAAAATGACTTACACACATTTTGTCAATAAATACAATCATTACACACAGCAAATACAAATCCCTGATGATTGAAAAGGTTGTTGAGGTTGTTTCGATCTCATACGACCAAGATTCTTGGACGACAAATCAGCTCAAGGCAGAGTAATATTTTAACCAGATGTCATCATATCCCCCTAAATAATAATAATTATACATATTTATTTTTGTGTGTGAAAAGCTTTTCACGGAGTAGTAAGCACCTTTCACAAATTAAAAAAAAAAAATTCATGTAGAAATGTGGGCTTGTGTTCCTTAAATAAGGTCCCTATCATGATCATTAATTGAGAAAGAAATTAATGATCATTAAAATGCTGCTATTTCTAAAAGAATAAAAAAATAAATATGCACTACTCAATAGTCAGGTTCTAACAAGTCTGTGTGTGTAGTAATACCGTGCTCTCAGTTTTCTGTTTGTATTTGCATACGAATGTCAGTGATACAATAAGCAAACACATTTCCAGCCAAAACGAGACACTTGAAATAAAACTGCCCAGCTGCTAAATGAGGAGTGAACCAGGTGGTGGTATGTACGTAGATCCTGGGAGAATCTTATAATTGGTGAAAACTCTGCTCCTATTTTTAGCTTATAGGCAAAGCGTCAAATGTATGAGCTTTCTTATTCCTGGGCTTCCCTAACGACCCAGTGTAATGTTTGTTTTCTGTTTAATCTACTGCATGCTAAACAAAAAGGTGACGAACTCAGTGAAAGGAGAACTGGTTTTGAATATAAAACGAAGGGAACTTGAGTGGTGGGGGAGGAGGGATGATCTCACTTCGGTCATGCAACAGACGATACATGCATGTGTCGACTCCTCCCACGCTACCAAACACACATGCAACTGTGACCTCAGAAACAGGTTTGGCAGCATCTGAGCAGACAGGCTCTGAATGAGGCTGACATGACACATTTGTTTCATTTCTCAAACATCTTTTTGCTTTTTCTCCCCCTCGTTTATTTGTACGGCCATCATGCCTGTGGGCCAACGTTTCTCCCACACACATTATGTTGTCACGCCTAACTCCAAAAAAGTAAAATTAAGAAAGTGTTATTATGGCGATGAAACCTGAGTTGAACCTTTTGAGTGCAGAAGAATAGAAAAACTTGCTCACTGCTAAAAGGGTTTTAAATGACAGGAGGGGTAAAGCAGTGACAATGATGAATAAAACCTTTGAAATGATATAAAGAAATAAATATTCCCGTGGGACTAGAATGTGTTTATGTGGAGACTAGTGCCATTTTGCTGCGCATTCATGAAGAAAAATAAACACTACTGTATTTTCCGCACTATAAGGCGCACCTAAAAACCTTCAATTTTCTCAAAAGCCGACAGTGCGCCTTATAATCCGGTGCGCCTTATAGTGCGGAAAATACGGTGATTGCATACTGTGTTTTCAAACCAAATAGTGACACAGAACAATCCCGATAAGGGCAGCAAGTTTCAACGTTAACAGAAAGGATCAGAAGCGCTCTCGCTCACCACAGTGATGACGTCGTTGAAGAGACATTCTCCGAACACCACGATGTAGAGCTGCTCGTTCACAGAAATGTCCTCAAAGACGCTGAGAACCGCCACGGGGTCCACGGCTGAGATGATGGCCGCAAACAGCAGGTTCTCCTGCAGGTTGATGTCCTGCACGCCGAACGCTTCGATGTGGCATATGGCGAACAGGGACATGCCGATGCCGATGCTGTTCCAGAGGGTCCCCACCACTGCGAACCACAACACCTGGACACCGGAGGAAGAGCACGGGCCATTAAGTGCAGATGAGTGAAGGAATGGGAATGTGGTTGAGTCGTTTACTTACGGTGCCCACGTTCTCGAAGAACGACCTGGTGGGCATGAAGTAGCCCGAGTCCAGGACGATGGGGGGGAGCATGTAAAGGAAGAAGACATTGCTGCTGAGAACAGCTGGAGGCTCCTCGTGGACCGAGTGCATGATGGCGCCAACAATCAGACCGATGCTTATCAGAAGGCATGACTCTGGCACCCAGATCGTAATCTTGTGATACACATGAAAACCTGAAAGAAAAAGAAAAAGAGGAAGATGTGACTTTGGTGTAGCACTTCCTGCAGCTCAATAAGTTATAAAATTATTGCAAAGTTATTTCAATGATTCAACCAAAACAAAACACTATGTAGATTTGTTACACATGGTTCAAGTGTTTATTTATTTATTTTGCTATCTTGGCTTACAGCTAGTAAAAAGCCCAGGTTAATTTTCTCAACAAATGAAAATATTATAAGACCAGTCAAGAAAAATTATTTTAAATGCATTTGGGGGAAGACTTCTGAATTGACAGCTGAAGTAGACAGTCATGAAAACCCTTCATAAAGGGGGTGCTGTGGTGGCAGAGGGCTAAAGCACAACCATATGGAGAATTCGATGTCACAGGTTCGAGTCCCAGCCTGATGTCCTTTGCTGCCTGATGTTTTCAGAAAAATTAAGATCCCAGAGTCTGCAGGACATCTGGAAAGCCACAGAATCCAAGTTGCTTGAGGTCTAGTGGGTATTCTCCACAGTTGGTGATGTCTTCATGCTTCATTTTACTTACAAGTTTAATGGAGATGATGAGGGCTTGGCCCCTGCCCACGCTGCTAAAAGTATCAACACCTGCTTTACAAGTGGTACCTTTTTGTAATTGCAATAAACTTGCCGGAAGCTGGCCTGACCTAAAACCAATAGAGACTCTATAAAGTAATGTCAAGAGGAAGATGAGAGAGACTGACCCAACAGTGCAGATGAGATGAAGGCTGCTATTAAATTAATCTGGGCTTCTTTAACATCTCAGCAAACCCACACAAGTATAGAACGCAAAATCTACATCAATATACCTTTCAGCGGTTTGAAAAGTATATTGATGATATAAATAATATCTTTTAATAATATTAAAAGATATTATTTTGTTCTTGTGCAGTATTCACATTTTCTGGAAAGCAACATTTTGGGTTGTCCAAATGTTGTCCATAATCCAAAACAAACCCATAACTTTATCTTTAATGAATTTGAATGGACTGAATTATTCAGAGAAGTTTATGTACAACAAGCTTATATTTGACATCGGATCATCTGTACATTTCACATATTTAAGAAACTTAACTTACCGATTTTTGCGAAAGAGGCTAGAAGCATCCATAACGTGATCTCAAACGGGATTTGTATTCTGGGATAGTCCATAGTGAACACAGGTAAATTAGAAGGCACATCCTCTGGATAAGCCTGGGGTCCATTATCGGGCTTAGTCGGGGGCAAAATCGTGGCCCCTGCATTTGGTTTATGTGGCGTTTCGCCGTTATAGCCACTTAAAAATGTGCAGGTAATAAGCACAGCTAGCGCTCGTTTGGTGGAGCTGTAATTCATGGTGCGCAAAAGACGCAGTTCATATGAACACCGTGGAGGTTGAAACACAATCACTCCATCGTTAGTCAACAAAAGATTGTAAAAAATGAAATAAAAACGAACACCACTTCTGTTAAAAACTCACTGAAATTAAAATTACAGTATACTCCGAGGCAAACCTCTTCAGAAAATCCAGCAACAGTGATGAAGAAAAATAGGGAAACGAGTGTGGTGTTGTCTTTTTCTACCTGCGGGACTGAACACCTGTGCTTCACCTGAGTCCACGAGTTTCTATACTGACTGGGTGCGGCCACAAGCCTCGCTGAAGCACGAAAAAAAAAATTTAAAAAAATGAGGCACGTTCTGAGTTTCAGCAGGGCTCACAGTAAAACAGTTTCGGTCTGCAGCAACGTTTCAATTCTCAAAAATCAACAACTGCTGCAAAGTGTTTTACAGATCTATATGACTCACTAAAGCTTATACAGACTGAAATGAGTAGATTTGATTGCTTGTAAATAAAGAAAACTTGAACTATAAAAGAAATTGTGGCTGGAATATTTTTCTGCCCATTTACAGTGTCACGTGTTTTTTTTATTTTGTATAATTCTTCCCAATAATTTACATAAACAATCTCATGTGATAAAGTTACTCATGCTTATGTTATTTATTGGTAATGTTCCCTGAGTATTTTCATCTGTTTTGTTTGCATCCCCATCCATTACAGCCCCAGGTGTAGCGATTTTAACAGACTGTTGTTGTATTTAATCAAATTATACTGTTGTCTTCAATTCTTTGCTAATGACTTCAAAATAACTCTCTTTTTTATAATTCAGAACTAGGGTTTTATTTTATTATTCTTATTGGCAAAATTTAGCAACAACAATAATTATAAATACCATTGCTACCAGTAAATGTTGATTAAATATCAAAGATAATATTCTTTTGACATCAAATTATTTAAATGTCTCCATACTTTACAATGCATTTGCTAAAAAGAGTAAGACATTTGTATGATAATCCTGACTGGTTAAGCCAGAGATTATCTTCAGTACATGATTGTATTGTATTTTCACATATTGAACATATCCATAATTCAACAAAATAACGTTTTTTAAAGGTTTCATTGGGTCCAGCGGCCTCTATTTGACAGTAAATTGGGTAATTAGAGAAGGGGGGAAACATGCAGCAAAGGTCGCCAGGCCAGGAATTGAACCTGCAACAGCCGTGTTGAGGACTAAGGTCTCCATATGTGGGTTGTGCTTAACTCCTGCACCACCCAAACAAAATAATGTCTAATCTAATTCACAATAACCTAAAATGCTTCTTTTCAATTTTTAATTAAACCTTTCCAGGTGTTGACTACCCTGGAAAAAACATCCTTCTTTTCAGGATAGTTAACACCCCAGATTTATCCATGTTTCTTAATCTTCAGATATCCTAAAAAATGTTTTTCCTCTAGCATGAACACTCCGGATGTCTGACAATAAAGTAGAAGAAATCAACAATGCAATCATAAACAGTGGCAGTACTCATTTCATTTGCTTAAATCAGAATTACACAATTGCAACAAAAAATGTGATTAAAAAGTCTTTTTCCTCAAGACTATTGTATAATCAATACTCAAAGCAATGCCTGAATTTATTTCAATTAAGTAAAAATGTTTTTCCAACATTTAGAGATACTGTGTCACAGATATTCTCCCTTTTTTAAAAATTTTTTTTTACTATTTTAAATCTATAACAACAGGGTTGTATCTGAAAAGTATATTTTTTTTTTCATTTCTTCCGTTCATTATTGTAAGAAATATGTCTACATACCAACACACTCGAATATGAAACATAACATCACGTCTCAAGAATGAACTGGATGTACAAACAAATAAAGAACATATTTTATTGTGTTACAAATCAGCTTTCCATACACGCCGTCAGTTTTCTCTAACAAGCGCAACAGCGGCCCCCAGTGGCTGGAGCAAGCGTGGCTTCCATCAAGGATATTACGTCTGGATGTGTCAGAGGGAGTCAGGGCGAGTCTTGACTGCAGGCATCGTCATTGCAACCAGGATGCGCATCAGTGAGACGAGAAGCCTTCACCCTTTTCCTACAGGTATGACAGATTTCTGTTCAGAGCGTGTTTCTGACGCGATTTGGTGGTTATGGCTTTGGAGGTTTGTTCGCAGAGAAAAATGATCTCATGACGCGACGGCGCCGCCGCTCGCAGCCTGATCCCAATGAGACGTGTTTACAGCCATAGCGAGGAGTCCAGACGTCGGTGGTTTGTTTTTAAGTGTAATGTAACAGATCGGAGTGAATGATATCCCGCAGCCCAGGGCAGCAGCACCAGAGGATGGATGAGCATCAGGGGATGTTGTGACGCAATGCTTGTTATTGTACGTGAACAAATGTAGACATTAAATATTATGGCTAATGTTGCCATAAAAAAAAAAAAAAAAGATTTACTCCGGAGGATTTTCTATGTAGGCTGTTTGCGTCCAATCAGCATATTAAACAAAGTAACAGTAATGAGGCTTATAAAACAAAGTGACAATTATTAGTGGTTATGAAGGAAATATTATTTCCCCCCCTCATTTGAAAGCAGAGTTATGTGCTTCCTTGTGAAGCAACGTGTCTCGCCATTGCGGGCCTTTCTAACGCTGCTAAAGGCGTCCAAAGGAATACATCTGAACAGCAAGTTGACTTTAGGTTTTCTTTTCTGAAATTAAAGCTATATTGACATTCAGATTCCTACTTTCAAAGATCTGTTCAGGAAGAATTTGTGTGTTTTCAATCTATATTTGTTTATCTGTTTTTAATTTTAAAAAAATTATATTTCATGCTGGTTTTATTTGATTTCAATTTGTAGAAAGCAATCAATTACATACATGTGAAGCTTTGCATATTCTTGACTTAAAATTGTCTCCAGAGGTTCTCGGTTGTCTGCGGTTCTTGTAGGTACCTTCTTTGCTTTTCTGTTCTCTCCCTAGGCGCAAAGTCTTTTGCATCGCCTCCTCGTCTTTCTAGTAGTTTAATTTTAGTGATTAATGAGACACATTTGTTTGGATCAGATTCTCCTGGCCCGCAGATGTTGCACTGGTCAGCACCGAACCGAATCCTTCAGTCGATAAAGTGAAATAAACAGGCTCACAGAGTGATAGAGGAAAGGAAGTTTGCTGGTGCCAAAATGAAGAAAAGACAGGGATGATGACAGAGCAGAAGAAACAGGTCCAGAATGATGTGGAGGAGGTCTGAGAGCGAGGAGCTGCAGTGAATCCGCTGCTGACAGCATCTGCAGGAGGCCCAGCTGTGTACATGCAGCCCAACAAACTGGGTCACCTTTGTTTCCAGACCATCCCGGAGGACCAAAGACCACCTAGAGCTCTGCCTTGCTTTTACTGACGCAGTTCTGCTCAGAACTTACACTCATCATGTTTGCAATTGACTTTTGGCTTTTGTTGATATATTTTTTTCCAGAGTAGATTGATTTACGGCATATAACGTCAACGATATGGCTGAAAAAACATATGATAAAAGCCAGCGTCGTCAAACTCGTTTTCATTTTGGGCCGTATCAAAACTCTGAATGTTCTTAAAGGGCTGGTTGTGCCAGAATCTATTGGTAAAACCCATTCATCTGTTGAAATACCTGTAAACAGCTGTTTGCTTCAGCATTCAGTAAGTGTTTGCTAAAATGAAATAATATGAAACATCTTTTTACACTGATCAGTCCATCCAGAATTTTGCAATTGTTTTTTTGCAATCAAAATCATAGATTTTGTGGTTCTGATTTAGAAATATTTGAAAGGAATTTTTACGATAGTTGTGCTAATGTATGATGCTAAATGTGACTTTTTGTTTTATCATCGTATGGATCGCTTGACATCAAGTAAAGCTGAGGCAGCAGTCACTTAAACCCAATGGTTTTGGCCAAGTTTGAGGAACATTTGCTGTAAAATCAGAAACAAATGTGGGGATCGGTTGATTTTGTGTGAATTTTGCGGATTTGTGAAAAACTGGATGGACTTATTGATGTAATTTGGAGTCTAGAGGGCCACATAAAAAACTACGGCGGGCCAGATTTGGCCCCCGAGCCTTGAGTTTGACACATGTGATATAAGCTTTTCATAACAGTTGATATCAATAACTATTGACTAGTTTTTTGTTTTAAATATCTGAGATACTGCCAAACTAGCAGCCTTTGCTTCTGTTTTTTTAAGCAGTTATGAGGAAACCTGTAAGTCACTGAATAGGCTGTTGCTAGGTAACCAAAGAGCGAGTGAGTTACTCTATGCCACCATCCTAGCTTAACTGGCCTTGGGAGGTGGAGCAGCTAAAGACTTTCCTCTGCCTACATCCCCCAGAAGGCTTTGCACTTCTGTATTGGAGTTCAGTGAAATGATTTGACATTCTGTCAGAGGAATTATGGAGGCGTCTATCGTAATATATGTTCTTATCATACAACTACCGTTTTTAAAGTTTGTAGTTTGACTATTGTGCCATTTAACAACTTGAATTGTTGACCTAATTCTTCAAGAAATACACACAGCTGTTAGGCACTGTTCAACAATTTTCTTATTTATTTATTTTTTAATCTGAACTTTTCTAGAAACTTTAAGATAGTCCAGTTTGTTATTATCCAGCTGAAAAACAAAACTGTGTCCAAGTTTCAACTGTCTGATCAGAACGATCACTCTCAGATGAACGGAAATTATCAAAAGCATCCGCCAAGCCTCAAGTTAGAAGCAACGGTGTGGTTGTCCAATGAGCCCCGGCTCAAAAATCAACACTTTCAGTCGTGAGTAACAGTTTTATCTGCCTACAAAGATGAGCCAAAGCCTTACAAAGAAGGGTTTTTCTGGTCAAATGATGCAGAGACTGATCTAATTGGGCACAATGGCACTGTGCCCAATTCAAGATCTTGAACTGATCTTGAGACCAGTTCAAGATCAAACCCACTGTGGTGGTGGTGGTAGCATGATGCTGAGGGCCTGTCTCACTTCCAGAGATACTGGTACATTGCACAGAATTGGGTGGAATAATGACTGTTTCTAAATCAGCAAAATTATTCCTTCTCTGGACAGATAGATTTAAGGTTATTTTCTTTAAACTGATACGTTTGCTTCTGATTGGAAATGTTACAGGCATCTCTCAAAAAATAAGAAAACAATGGAAAATATGATCAATTTCTCAATAATCAAAATGAATGAAAGTGGAAAAACTCAAACTCTGTGAAGGGTCTGTATGTCACTGATGACTCTGAGACAAGTGAAAGGGTGATTATCCTTCCCTGTGGCTTTACATTAGTTCCAGCGTTTCCCACAGCGCCCAAGGCAGTAAAGACTACAGCTTGTTAAAAGACGTCTCCCACTGACAAAGACTCCCACACAGCCTAATGAGCCGCAGCATCCATGGTGTAATTTTCATCTGCTTCAGTCTCGCATGTCAGTGCCAAATCAGAAACCAAACTGGCAACGAGCGTCACACTCGCTGGGTGGACGGATGGTGTGGCTTTGGGTGAAGAGTACGTGGAGCATCGTATGTGTGTCATTGAGAGAAATGCTGTTTTCATCTGCACGTGCTGCGTGACGTCAGAACAGATTCAAGACTAAAAATAGATCCTCACTGCCGGGGTCGTTAAGCTTGAATGCACAGCATCGAATAGACAATCAGAAACGAGTCTGAATAGACTTGTGGCAGACGCACAAGTGCTTTAATCCTGGTTTGCGTGTATCGGAGCTGAGAGGAAGGAGGAAATCTTTATCAGACTGAGCAAAGGTGGCTGGGTATTTGAAGGGTGGACACAAATACCAGAGAGGGGATGCTAACTGAGTGTGACGTGCCACAGGAAGTGTAAACATTTATCTGTCAGGTCAAATAGAAGCAGCCCATGTTAGTCATCCCACCACCGGCTCTGTCCTTTTCAGCCCGTTCAACGGTTCGCCGTTTCTTTGAGATTGTCCTTTTAAAGGTACACAGAGATCTTTGAATGGCTGCCGATGTGGGGAGTTGTTTTACTTCTTGACCTCAGTGCACCATTTGATACTGTGGGCCACAGAAACATACTCTATCGCAGAGATGAGTTACAGCTCTTTAAAAAAAAAAAAACGATTTTGAAGATCTGTACCAGTCAATCAAAAGATCTTCATGTTTATTTATTCTTATTTGTCCAGAGAGCAGAACACTGTAAAGGAACATTGGATGAGTTGGATCATTTTGTTTGACCCAAATGAATCAGGGTTTTATTGGACTGGTTTCCACCCTAATTAAAGGTCCATGTAAATGAAAGACGTTTCTATGTACAAATGAGTTGTTATTATTATGTTAAAAAAAAGAAAAAGCATGTGGGATTCCACAAGGTGTAATACTTGATCCACTGCTGCTTTAATTTTATTTTTATTTTTAATTTTAAGATTACTCTTAATATTAATCCTTTAAGTGAAGTAAAGTCAAGTTTATTTCAGCACACAATTCAAGGAGCTTCCCATGAGAAAATAAAGTTATTTTTCAGCAATAGTGAAAACACCTGATGAGAGGGATGAGTTTTTTAGTACTTGAATAAGATCAGATCCAGAGGCAGATAAAACTTCCTTATTAACATTCGGGGTAGGAAATCAAGAGAGCAGGAGGAGCTTAATTGCTGAATAATTTCTTCCATATTTTTATGGTTGAGTTTGCAGAATTGTGTCTTTTTTTTTCTTTTTTTTTTTGATTGAACACAGCATTGGTACTGGATTATTGGTATAATTTTTTTTAATATTCTCTTCAAATATGTTAGTAAATGTATTGCAGGTCGTGGTAGAGTGGAGTTCAGATGCTACCTGAGCATCTGGATTGTCAACCGTGGCCATCAGGGCACAAGCAGTGTTGATGTTTTTGTCGCTGTTGTTGATTTCATGCTTTACTCTTAAGTCGTATCTGCATAAAGTCCCTTCATAGCTGTCTCTGTGGACCTGGAATCCAGTTTTCCTCCATTTCCTCTCAGCTCTTGAATTCTGTTTTTCTTCTCGTCTTACCGATGGAGCATTTCTCCATGGACATTTCTTTCTACCTGAAATGGAATCAATGCTGTCTCAAATGTTGGAGAGGAAATTCTCTGTCAACTTTTAATAACATCTAAAGCAGCTATTCATAGAAAAATTATTAAATTCCACCTCTCTAAGCCGCTCCAGGTTGAAAGGTCATAAATATAGACTTCACTGGTGAAGAGCTAGAAGTTTGATAATTATCTGGATCTAAATTCCAACAAGTGGGAAACATTAATTATAGCCCCATCTGAAATATGTTCACATTATTGACCTCTTTATATTCATCTAGAAATCCTGTTTCTATCTTTGTCATAATTTTACCAACCAAATGTAGAACTTTAATGTAAATCTTTCAGTAGAACCGAGGAAACAGTTGGTGTGTTTTTGTCTTCGTCTGAAAACTAATAGGTTTTGTCAGACATTAATCTTTAGATTTATGTTTTATACATGTTCTTATTGTTTGCCCTTATTTAATCCCCTATACCTTTAAGTGTCGTTTTGTAATTTAGACTATTATGATCTTTTCATATCTCATCTAGTGACCACGTCTATGAAAACTGTTTCATAAATAAATGATTCATTCATTTATTTACAGTTTTTATGATTAATTGTTCTGTACAGTAATTTAATCAACACGTTTCTCTTATGATAGCGTTCATGAGAGATTTTATACTTGAATTTATTTTTATTGAATGACAGTTTGTTTGATGAAATGTGTTATATTTGTAATGTTTGGTTTCCTGAGAACAAGGGGCTCTAACACCTGACCAGGCAAAAAAAGAAACTAGAGAAGCAAAATCGAAAAAGGAAACTGCATTCTCGTGGTTAAAACAGAAATAGAGTTGATCTGTCAACACTGACAGAAAAACCCTAGTTGACAATTTGATTTTTTTTTTTTTTTTTTTGTCAATTTGTACAAGGTTTCTACTCTCGTTTTCAGTCTGACAACATGCTAACACCAACACACCCAGCAAGTCCAGCATATGTGAGAAAGTTGTACTTTATCGCTTTGGTCACCTGCACCTGCTGTGCTTGAGGCTGAAACCAAAACGACTCAAAAATAAAGAAATTCATTGAGCGTCTGGGTCCCGATAAGACACTCCTCAAAACTGTAAGAGCAAATTCTCCCAGCATGATGGAGTCGATTGTATTTCTAAGTCATCAACGTTTTCACTTGAAAAAAAAGCAACACACTGGAACATTTCATCAGCTTCACTGATGAACATTGAAAAGTTATGGATATAGTGCCAAATGTACTACATTTCATTGTTCTTTTGTGTAGTACATAATTACAGTAATTATTTTTAATGTTTCGACATTTTTTGCAATCTTTTTAGGGCAACATTTTCACAGTTTCAAACAAGACTTAATTTCTTTGTAAATGGGAACTCAAACATCCAGCGACATTTGCTTAGATTCAGGTATTGGTTGAACATGACCAAACAAAGCAACCATTTTTGAAGACAGATTAACTGCAAACAAAACATCAACATTTAGCGCAGCAAAGCTAGCAGAATAGGACTAAAAAATAAGGAATATTAAACATTTCATCATTTTTCAACTACAACACTCCATTACTTATTTCCATGTATTTAACAAAGTAGATGTATTGATTTGTTCAGTAAGAAAATAATTTGCTATGGTAGTGGCCAAATGTGATAAAAAGAGTGGAGCTCAGAGCCAACTCTGCCGTTATGGCCCACTTGGCACAGCGTTAGCTTCCTGCTCCCAATGAGCAACCGTATGTGCCGCAGCCTTTCCTTCATCGGCTGCAGCTTTCTCTGAGCACACAGCATACATTACTGAAAACTGGGTTGCTATTTGGGGTGTCGACTCTGGTCTTTGCGTGAATGATAACTCATAAAGAACAGTTATAAGAAATATCTGATTTTGGAATGTTAGTAATAGTAAAAAGATTTGAGCCCTTTTGTTTTATTTAAACTTCTGTATTTTTCAGTTGCATTCGAGCTTTCCAAATGCTGAGCGTAAGTGGTATAGATCCCTCTTTATGTTCACTTTGTGGACTGCATCGTGGTGCGAACTGAGACTAGAAATCCTGACCTGCAGCCATTTTTGTTTGTTTAATGTAGTAAGGCGTCAGAACTGATGTTCAGTCTGTATGGAGATGTGAACAGAGCCGTTATCTCAGCAGCAACAACAAACTTCAACATCCTAACAATTGATAAATGACTAAGGTTTTCTTCTCACTATCAAAACTGAGTTTTTAAAAGTGCCATAAAAACTATTTGCCCCCTTGTAGATCTCTATTGTTTTTTTGCCACTCTGTAATGTTTCAGATCATCTCATTTTATTGTCTGAAAAATATCATCTGACTAAAGCAGTTGTTAAATGAGGATCTCATTTATTCAGGGGAAAAAAGCTATGGGAAAGCTTTATTAGCTCCTAAAGCTTATTGACTCACCACTCTTGGCAGTAGCATTAACTGACTTTTACATCCCCGTTTAGGAATTATTTTCCCGCTGGTCTTTGCAGAATTGCTTTCTTTTAATCACATTAGAAAGTTATCAAGCAACATGTATTTAGGTCCAAACTTTGACTAACCCACTCCTCAACCTTACTGCTCTCTTGGACTAGCTTTTCTATGAGAATTATGTCTCTTATAGTTGTTTTCTTGGGGGGATAGATAGATTGATAGATGATTATATTTCCCATATTTTGCAGGTTAGTTTAGATATATTTGTTTCTTAAGAAATGACATTGTTGTTCTGGTATTTATTTTTCTTTGTTTGATAATCTGAAGCATTCAAATGCAATAAAAAAAACAGAAGGACTCATTACTCTACATTCATAAGGGGCAAATGGAGATTCAGCCCACTGCAGTGTGTGCAGAGTTTTATAGCCCACAGCTGTGTGAAAGTCTCACTTTTCACAGTGAGATTCATCTCACTGCATATGTTATCACCCTCGAAACCCAAGAACTAATTTAGTTCAACTTGGAAAACGACATCATGCTGATTACGACACAGTTGGATTTGATGGTGTGGTCTTGTTGCACTCCTAATGACACAAATCAACAGCAGGAGTTATTTTTTGCTCCTCAGCTGAATCTTCTCATAAAAAACAGTGTTCGCTCTAATTCGATTTTCTCTTTGTCTTCCAGATTTATCACAATCAAGCGCCTGAAAATAAAAGGGAGAGCAACAAAGAAGCAGCAGCTGTGCACAACGTGACAGATCAGTTTTAATCTCTGCTCTTCAAGCTCTTTCCGCTGAAACCCATCGTTTGCCCAGACGCCAGTCCACCATGTCTGGGAAGGAGCGCAGCCCCCGCCACCGGCCGTGGTCGGTCTACCGGGCCAACACCTTTGATCTCTCAGCGGAGATGATGGGGCTAGCGCTCTCAGGTAGCTAAGTAACTGGTACCATGGCAACCAGCATTAGAAAGGAGATTTATCTCATGTTTGTTTTATTTCTCTACTTCACAGGCAGCAGTCAAGATCCAGATGAACCAGTTCTGGAGTTCAGTGTGGGTATGTTCAGAAAAATCTGACTTCAGCGTTTAAAGTTCGTCAGTCCTACTCAAGTAAAACTTAGATTTTGTTTAACAAATATTTCTATTATTAATAAATCCAGTCAAAGCTGTAAATTCTTGCCATCCTTTGGTTTTCACCATAGCTTAGTGAAAACAGTCTTGTAAAAATGATGTGTAAGTTTAATAATGTTGGAAAAGGTCTCTGTTGAAGATGATAATATATTTTCTCAATGAGATTTATCCCGTATAAAACATGGAAGCAGGTCAAATATATCAATTAATAAGGTAATAAGAAGTCCAGAGCAAGCTGGAAGAAGATTTAGTGCAAAGAACGAGAAAAATATCAAAGTGACATGCAGACCGAAATCATAGTATAAAAGCCTTAGAGCATGTAAAACATAAAAATATTCTAAAGAATATAGAAGTAAGAAAGTCACACAAAAGGCACAAAATAACTCAGGACAGTTTTAAAATGGATCTCTTCTCTAAACTAGCAGCTAGATGAATTCAGTGAATCGTGGCTGTGATTGTGTGCCAGGTTTGAAGGACAGTAGGAAACGGTCTTGTTGCTGCTCAGAGTAAAAAAATATTACACAACATCTGCTTATAAAGTACTAACAACTCTGAAGTTCTATCACTCCCTGGTTGCAGGGATTATATGCCACCCAACAATCTAAATCCCACTTTTAGTAATCTGTTGCGTTGCCATGTTGCTGCAGCCTGCAGTGAGCTGGTCACGCCCTCTCTGGACCGCAAGCCGACCAGCTTTGTGGCCGTCAGCTGCACCACACCGCCGCAGGCCTTCTGGACTAAACACGCCCAAACTGAAATCATAGAGGTAAAAGGAAACAGTTCGCTCTGACTTCCTGGGAACTCTGGGAGACTTTTACCACCTCCTCATCTCTCTCGCCGTCACCGTCTCCCCTCAGGGCACCAGTAATCCCATCTACCTGAGCAGCATAGCGTTCTTTCAGGACTCGCTCATCACCCAGCAGACTCAGGTCAAACTCTCCGTCTATGATGTAAAGGACCGATCACAGGGCACGGTAATGTCTAAAAAAAATAAAACAGCAACAAATGTACTGAAATGTAAATCCTTCATGGTCTACTTTTATCTGCATTAAATCCTTTAAATCCTCTGACTTTATGCTCTCCCACAACAGATGTACATGCTTGGGTCATCCATGTTTTCTGTAAAGGAGCTGCTGCAGGACAAACACCACAGACTACACTTGACCCTAAGGTGACAGAAAGGAATATTACAATATGGATGCAAAAATGCTCATTTACACCAAAGCTATGGTTGGATCTGATATGATGTCATGGTGCTTGTGTGTGTGTGTGTGTGTGTGTGTCTGTGTGTGTGTGTGTGTGTGTGTGTGTCAGGTCAGCAGAGAATGAACGTGTGGGCAACATCACAGTCATCGCCTGGCAAATAGAGGAGAAGCGTGAACAGAGAGCACCAGTTGCAAGATTACAGCGAGGGGATACAGTCAATGGAAGGGTGAAAAAAGCTCGTCGTTTTCTTCAAACTCTCCACAGTTTCTCTGTTTATGATTTAAGTGATTCAAAATGAAGCCAGTTAATGTAATTTTTTGTTTCAAGCAACGTGCAGAACTTGTCTTTAAGACAAATGCTATTTTTGTTGTTGTTTTGAGGTATAAATTACAGCTGAAATCAGATATTTACACGCGCCAAATAAAGACACAAACACCTTTTTTTCCTCATTTGTTGAAGTTAAATCAGACCAAACTTTTCCTGTCTTAGCTCAGTTAAGATTACCAAAATTATTTGTATATGTCAAATTCCAGAAAACTTGGTCACAAAGATTGTTTTTGCAGTTTTCTTTTTATTTTCTTTGAATTCAAAAGTTTGCATACATTTGGTCAGTATCAGGGATAACTATCTTTTAAAGTGTATGATTGGGTCAAAGCCAAAACAAGAAAAGCTTTGTCTGATTTATCTTCGAACTGTGAGAAATAAAACGTTTTTGCCTTTTCTATTCAGCGTGTTTAAGTAGTATCTGATTTCAAATGTGTCTCCCGGGAAAATTATTGGGAAAACCACTGATTCACTTCCATTTTTGTGGAGTCGACTCATGATCACCATGTTTGATTTCATGATTAAGCAATGAATTTGTTTATTAACATACGATGGTCAGAGGCTTTAGTGTCCTTGTTTTTGCTGTTTCAGATGGTTCTCCCAGTCGATGAAAGCCTGACCGGATCCACGGCTATTAAATCCAAGTGTTCGTCTTTATGTAAAGATCCGATGCTAAAGGCAGGTGAGTGTGTTTAAACGCGCTCTACTCACAGGTCCATGCAAAATGTTCACCATCCTTGAACTTTTTTATACTTTGTCAAAGCAGAACCGCTAGCTTCAGTTTTTTTAGTAGGGATTCCATGTGACAGCTGTGGATACTTTTGGAGACAGAGGAAAGTAATCAATCTGCAATACCTGAATTTGCATTCAGACCCTGAAACAATACTTTACAAAATCATCTTTTTCTTCAATTACAGCTGTAAGTATTTTGGGGTATGACCCAATTGGCTTTTCACATCTAGAGACATCTTTGCCCATTCTTTATAATAAAATAATTCAGACAAGTGATGAAAGTATTTTTTTTTTACAACCAAAACCAGTTTGCACTTCCTTTTTACTAATGGTTTTCCCAACAAACTGGAAGGGCTTCACAGAACAGCTGGAGAAATCACAACAACCCCAATAAAATAGATTAGCATTTGTGGTTGTATGATGAGAACTGAGAAAACATTTCATGCACTGTTTTATGGTAACTTTATGAGATCTTCTATCTACTCCTGTGTGTTTAAGTTTTTGGAGGCGTGATGTCTCGGACGTATCGTTTCCCAACCACGGATGGAAACCACCTTCGCGTCCTGGAGCAGATGGCAGAAAGCGTCCTCTCTTTACATATTCCTCGACAGTTCGTCAAACTGCTCCTGGAGGAGGACGCTGTGAGGTAGCTCGGAGGAACTAGAGTCTGAACTCAAGAGAAACTCAGACACTTTCTTGCAGTCATCATGTGGTTAAATTGCATATAGTTGCAATCTAAAAACTTTGATTTAATTTCTTGTGGATTTGTGTTTAGAGACAGTTTGATGTGCACCGCACACTGTAAACCTTGGATTTATTTTATTGATTTATTTTTTGTTCTTTTGTTGTGCTGCAACCGTAAACGAATACACCTGCCGTCTGTTTGGTGTCTGACACAGCAGCAGCGAACACAGCTTTTTAAATATTCTTTGACTTCGCCGAATGTCTTGACTGTGACAGCGTGTGTGTTCGATTCGCAGGGTGTGTGAGCTGGAGGAGCTGGGCGAGCTCGCTCCATGTCGGGAGAATCTCAGGAGGCAGATCATCACTCAGTATCAGACTATCATCCTCACATACCAGGAGACCATAAGTGACCTGCATGAATACAAAGGTCAGAAACAGAAGCACAGTTCTGCATTACAGGCACTACGATTAAATATTAAGCTGGGGCTAGGTTGTAGACCGTAGATGATTTCACAATGTGAGATAAAAAAAAATAATAATTCAATCTGCATTAAATATCCTGCATTTTATCTCCCAAAATTTTGATCTCTTTAAGAGTTAAAACTCCTGAAGGTCTCATGAGTCTCTCACTCCTTTATTATGATTTGTTTGCTGTCAGATGATTCTAATTAGAAAGTTTAATAAACAGGTTGACATCTCAGATCTTCTGTCTCCAAACGCTGGTGGGTTTTATGATTTTATTTAGTAATCAGGATATTGTAACTATCTGCAACGATTGAGGTCAAGTGTTCAGAGGTCAGCAAATCAAAGTGACTGATTATTAGACTAATCATATTCTGTAATTTTGTACAGAAATATTGAACAATTACAAGCATTCCCAGAATAATCTGATATAGAAAATCAGCCCTTTGACAAAGAATCCACACAGAAATGTAAAAAAATTACATAGTTGATTTAAAAAAAAAAGTGTGTTTGATATACTTTATATGTGATCTTTTATGAAATGAGTAAAATATTGGAGTATTTAACTTTGTGAAGAAGATATGAGTAACCTGTCACTTTTTTTACTCCTGTTGTCTCCCAGGACCTTCGTTTAAGCCCAGCACCTTAAAAGCTGAGAGGAAGTTGGAATTCATTCCCACCAACCTGCACATCCAGAGGATGAGAGTACAAGGAGAGATGGGTTATGGTACGTCGCTGTGCATTGTTCTCCTAAACAGGCCTGGGACTAATGATGATATATACGACTCAGTACAGTCACGTTACAGTTGGTGTTTGTTGTGTCTTTCCCACCAGATTGGACGTATGACGTCGTGACCATAGGGGCTCCTGCAGCACATCATCAGGGCTTTAAAGGCTGCGGCCTCAGAAAACTGCTGCACAAGCTTGAAGAAGCCAGGAAACAGTGAGTGAAATCAAAACAAAGTCTCTCAGCAGCTCTACTCTTTGCGTTCATTCATGAATGTTTTCTGTGTGATTTTCTGTCCTTTATTCAATCAGCACTTATGAGGAAGAAAGGTAAGGGTTAGAGTAAAGAGTCACATGAAGCCATTTTCTAAGCGTTTTTGAATGTTTTCTCAACACTGCTCCCTCTGCTTACTCTCTCTGTCCTCTTTTTCCTGTTATGCGGACCATCTGACGCACACCTAAAGCTCTGCTGGCTTCGGTTCAAAAGGAATGACCTACCAGCCTCAGGATGTCGTTAAAGCGAAGGAGCTGATTGCTCAGATTAACACTCTGAAGACGCAGGTGTGTTACTACACCGAACGTCTGTCCAGAGCTGCCAAGGAACGCTCAGCCAACGCTCTAGAGAGAACTCTGGCCATCCTAATGGAGAAGGTAAAGCATTGCTCAGAGAAACTGGAAGGTTGTTATTTTTATTATAGCAGTCACAAATGCATTTAACTAGAATTTCATGTGATCGGAAAAGGGAGCACATACTGTAATTGTGGAGGGAAAGGGAAATGGTATACAATTGTCAAAAATATTGCAAAATGTTCTGCTTGGGGAAAAAAAAACTACCAGGTCATGGATGAAAACCTTGTATTTTTGAGAAGGTGAGCTGAACCAAAGCATTCTTTGCAACAATAATAATGTAGCTCGCTCTGCAATGAACTTAATTACTCACCTGAAACAATTTCAAGCTGAATTTAAACATTATTGATACTGGAGGAAAAGCAGCTGACTGCCTGCCTCTAGCATCCAATCAGCCCAAACTCAGTACATCACAGAAATGCAAGTTGAGGGGATTTTCCCCAACAGATGCCTTTCAGGTGCAGCTGGGACACTAGGTTTTTCAAAAATATCAGAACAACTCCAAAATGATTTAAGCATGTTGTCTTCTCAAATGTGGGTTCAGTCTGATTCAAAAGTTTACCAACATCAACACTGACCATTTTTAAGTGGCTGTTTTGTTGTATATTCTGTCTGTTCAGGCTTTCCATATGTTTTCTTATATCATTTTATTCACAGAAAAAAGCCCAAACAAAACTCCATTCTGCCACTTCTATGCTTTCCACTTTTCTTTTTAACTTTTAGAACATAATAAAATCAAATTAACATCAGAAATGAAAAAAATTGATTTTTTATGTACTGCTGATCGAAGTAAAATCAAGAATTATACGTTTTTATAAATTTTTCTTATCTGAAACGTACCAAAAACATTCCAAAACCTGTGACATGCACCTAATCTTGATTATTTTGTAACCCTACTAAACACATAAGCAGTGCTGCAGAGTAGTTGCTTAGATCAAAAAAGTACATAGGGGTTTGCACAAAGTCCAGACCTTAATAGTTGAGAGCAAAGAATAGACAAAATCTTTATCTCTAGATCTGCAAAGCTGACTGAGACTTAACTCAAAAAGCTATTGAACAAGAGGAGCTAAGTGTCTTTTCTCTTTAGCTTTAAGAGTACATTGTTCATAATTGATTTCAAAGTTCAAATTTACATAAAATATTTCTTTATAGCAACTGTCTTTTGGCAGAGCTTCAGTATCTCTTCCCCTCCTATTGCAGACCCGTCAGTTGGTGACAGTGTGCGACTCCAAGCTGCTATCATCAGCCATCGTTGCCCTTGCCGCTGCCCGACCACAGTTTTCGCAGCAAAGCACCCCATCCCCTTCCTCCTCTTCCCTCTCACCTTCCTCTCGCTCTCCATCCCGTTCCCCCTCTCGCCATCCCACCTCACCTTCCCGCCCAGCCACTTCTCCGTCGAGACATGCAGCTCCTCCAGAGGGCAGCGAAGGGAGCAAAAGCAAACGTGCCTCGACGCACTCTGACTATCATGAGGAAGAGTGGGTGAGTGGAGATTAACTTCCCTACTTTATTTCTGTTTACATTAGGATTTGCCTGTTTGGCTTGGTTTTCACCAATGATGTGTGTTTATGTGCAGGAGAAGGTTTGGTTAAATGTCGATAAAAGCCTAGAGTGTGTGATCCAGACAGTGAACCGGCTGCTGCAGAGAGACAAACTCCAGAGCGACAGCAGCTCTGAGGACGTCTTTCTGCTCGCCAACGAAGTGCCTAGTGGCACTAAGAAAGGTAAGTCAGTGACTCTGCCCTGTGTCCTGATTCCTGCATCATGTGGATGGAAAACAGGCTAAAGTTTTGCTTCAGGGAAAGCCTTCTGAAATAAACAATTATTAAGCTCCACATCCTTCACCAGCAACTCTTATTTTTGTAGAAAGCAGTCCAGAAGTTGAAAAGAAGTCTCCAGGTGAGTTGTTCTGTTTTTGTTTTGTAATTTTTAAGGCATAAAAAAAGGTGCAAAAAGAACTTTTATAATGAATTTTTTTTTTTCGGATTTTTTTTCTAGATGATCAGTTGTAATTTTCTTCAAATAGAAAGTTGTTATTTGGAAAATACATCAGTAGTATTAGTCTTTAGGGGTCACTTGATGTCAGAATAAATTTTTTTAATTTATTCTGGCAGGCAGACGAGTTTTCGTCTGCCTGCCATATTGGATTTAACCAAAATTTTCTTGCACTTGGAGTGGATGGCCAGTAGTTGATGGTGTATTGCATGATGCACTAGTGTCCACTTCAGTGGTCTGTGTGCATTTATAACATAAAAATCCACAAGAAACACAAGAAAATGGCATTTAGATTGTTTGTCTCAATAAGCAGATATGAGACAAGCAGAAAAGTTATATGTAAATTAGTTTTCTCTTATTTCTAGTGTACTAAGATATTTGCACTAGAAACTAGAGCAAACTTACTTGGTAACATTTTGTGTTTTTGCAGTGTTTAAATGGAGCTCTCATAACAACACAGGGTTCTTTTCTCCTGTTCGCGTCTTTCAGGCGAATGGAACGAAGTGCTGTATCCCCTCCTCACCATCCTGACAGAATGTGTGTCTCTGATGAGCGACAAAGCAAAGAAAGCCTTGGTGTTTCTGCTGATGCAGGACAGCGCCCCCACTATTGCCATGAGCCTCACTATGCAGTATCGTCGCGACGTTGTTTTCTGCCAGACGGTCTGTCAGCTCCTGCAGCCAAGTCCTACACAAACTCACGAACAATGGGAACCTGACTGACGGTGTTTGTTTGCAGCTGACGGCGCTGATCTGCGGCTTCGTTCTCAAGCTGAGGAACTGTCTCTGCGACTCGGGTTTCCTGCGGCAGCTACACACCATCGGCTTGTTGGTTCAGTATGAGAGTCTACTCAGCACCTACGGTAACTGCACACAAAACACGTTATGTCAAAACACACAAGTCGTCCTAGTGATGTCATGAATGGCTAACTTCCTGAATGGTGTAACTTCCTGTTTCTCAAAGGTGAGGAGTTGGCCATGCTGGAGGACATGAGTGTTGGTGTGATGGACCTGAGGAATGTCACCTTTAAGGTTACCCAGGCAACCTCTGGTTTCAGCCCTGACATGCTGCCAGTGATCACAGGGAACAGGACTGGATTTAACGTCAGGGTTCCCGTGCCTGGCGTGATGTTCGACACGTTGCCAAGGGAGATCCAGAACGGGATGCTGCTTCGGGTGCAGCCCATCCTGTTCAACGTGGGGATCAACGAGCAGCAGACACTGGCTGAGAAGTGAGTCACTGACTCGGATAAATGCATTTAATAGGTTTGTTATTGAGAATCCTGAAAAAGCCTAAATCTGGTGACGTGTTAGGGCAAAACGATTGTCAACATTTCGCAATGAAAACATGTTTTATGTCATTGTCTTGGTCTCTGGCACCCTGAATGAAGAAAAAATCGGCATTATCTCAAAGAGTGTCTGCTAAAAATCTATAAAAATATAAAGTTATTTGTCACTTTTCTTCTCTCAGTAACAACATATACACTAAACATTAATCTTATTGTTATGAAACTCTGGTAGCTTTTACATTTGGTGTGTTCACTAATCATGAAAAAGATCAGATTTTTCAACTTCCAACCGGTTTGTGCTGATTTCTCTGTGCCTCTAAACAAAGGAGTTGTTCAGATGTTATGTCTTGGTCAATGAAAGCCTGGAGAGAAAAGATACACATTTAGGTGCTTCTGTTGCTTTCAAAAACATTTCAGAAAATCTGAAAGCAGTATTTAAAACTTAAAATGTTTGTTGTAAAGGAAGTAGAAAACAATATAGCACAGAATGAGAGCTTATAGAAAAGTAGAATCATTTATAATTTGTATCTGTGCAGATTTGGAGACACGTCGCTCCAAGATGTCATCAATATGGAGAACATGACTCGCCTCAGTTCATATTATGACCAGTTCAAAGAAGTCCTTCCAGAAGACTGTGAGTCAAACACACGAAATAATGTTTTATTATTATTATTTTTGTCAGCTGATTTCTTATTCCTCTTATGTCTCTTCAGGTCTCCCTCGGACTCGCAGCACCACCGCTCTGCCTGACATCCTCAAGCAGCTGAGTCAGAATGTGAACGCCAAGAAAAGCAAGAACGTAGAAATCTTGTGGCAGGCAGCTGAGGTGGACTTCTTCTTCTTCTTCTTCTTTTTCCTCTTCTTCCTTCTTCCTCCTTCTTCTTCCTTCTTCTTCCTTCTTCTTCCTTCTTCTTTTCCCTTTAAATGTTGCCACAAAATTAACAACTAAATGAATAAAACGTTTTGAGTCACATCTGCTTCTTCGCACCCTAAAGGCATGTCGCCGCCTGAACGGTGTCCGCTTCACCAGCTGTAAAAGCGCCAAGGACCGCACAGCCATGTCCCTGACCCTGGAGCAATGTCAGATCCTGCAGCAGGAGCACGCCATGGCGCCGCAGGTCTTCTACCAGGCCTTGGATTGCATGCGCAGGTCGGTCCCTCCTCCTCTCGCTTGCTTATATCTTGGTTATTATTTGCCAAATAGCTTAAAATGATTTCTGTGTGTCCACAGTGAGGGCTGCAGGAGGGAGAACACCATGAAGAATGTGGGATGTCGAAAATATGCCTTTAACTCTCTTCAGCTCAAGGCCTTCCCCAAACAGTACCGCCCCCCAGAAGGGACATACGGGAAAGTTGAGACCTAAATGGACTGATATTTGATGGAACCAAAAAAAACAAAAAAAAACTGATATTAAAGACTGAAAAAATTATACATATATATGTTTAAAAAAAAAACAATATCAAACAAAATTGACACATCAGCCCGTGGTTTTGTGTTTAGTCCGTGTTAGGATAATCAGTGTCCAAGTGCCGGTTCTGTTAGATTGTTTTCAAAATCATTTTTGCTTCGCTACTAGAATCACAATTCACAGCTGACGGGAGGCTTTCTGTGTCACATTGTAGGCTGTGTCATGGCTGCACCAGCTGTAGCATCTGGAGGTTTGCAGCCATGCTCGATCAATAATATTCTAATTTCTGTCTGAAAAATCACCAAAAAATGTGTTTGTACGAGAGACAGACTACAGTACAGGAAAAAACTACAAACCACTTCACGGATTTCTTCTGTCTTTTTATTATTGTTATTATTATTATTATTATTATTATTATTATTTCTGTGTCTCATTCAAATGGTTCAGAAAAACAATCCCAAATAACATGGCTCTGTGTGGGAAAAAGCAATCACCCCTTTGTTAAATTATGAATTAACTGGGGTTTAAAGACATTTAAACTGTTTTCTGCTTCACTTGGCAAACCCAGACCAGATTCCTGCCTGACCTGTAGAATAAAAAATAACCTATTAGACAACACAAAGTCGGCTGAAATACCTCAAAGTAACAGAGTATAAAGAAAACTGAGAGCAGATGAGAAATAGACTAACTTTCATCTATCACCATGGAAATGGCTACATAATCATTTCAAATGTTTTGGCACACTAGTAAGCCATATTGTGAATTATTATCAACAGAGAAAATGTGTAATAATGGAGAACCACCATGCACTGGCACCCCCACCAGACAAAGGGTTTTGAGTGGTCTAGTCCAAGTCCAGACTTAAATCAGACTGCCGTGTGACCTCAAACAGGTCCTTAAACGTGTCAGAATTACAACAGTTCTGCAAAAAAGATCAGGCTGATTTTTTTTTTTCCCCAAAGAAATGTAAAGCCTCATTAGTACATAATGGAAATGTTATAGAGGTCGTTGCTACCAAGGATGGCACATACAGTTATTACGCTTATTAGGTTTACAAAGGTTTTTCGTAATAATCAACTTTTTTTTCCCCTTAATTGATTAGTAATATAAAATAATTTTTTAAAAACTGTAGTTTTTAATTTGTCTGATATTAAAATCTGTTTGATAATCTGCAACAATTAATTTTGATAGTAATAAAAACAGAATAAATCCGTTAGGGGTAAATACTTTTGCACTGTATGGCACCTGTTTGTCCTTGTCAACACTGTTATTATTGGATGTCATCTAAATAGCTGGTATAACAACACACAAACTTTGTGTTCTTTATTACTTTCTGCAAGCATTTAAAAAAGCCTTATTATATCGGTTATTTAACTTTGTGGCAGAGCCTGCTGACTTGATTCTCCATAAGTAAAAACTTCTGTTACTGAGCACAGCTGAGTTGTTTTAGAGAGGAATTCCAAAACTGCTTAAAGTTAAGAGACATTTTTTTATAATTATCTTTAGAAGCTTCAAAAATAAACTCAACTAAAGAACTCAAGGCAAACGTTTGGACTTCCTGAAGGGTCATCCTAATTTACCTTCTCTATGCAAGCAAGCAAGTCTTAATATTTGCTTAAACTGTGTAAACTTTTCATCATTTGCCTTCTGCACTACTATTTGAAAGTGTTTTCTACATTTAGACATGCCTTAGGTTTTAAAGTTGCAGTATGAAAAGCTTCTCTGGCTCTATTTAGTCGTTGAATTGTGGATTTAGACGTGTGCTTTGTTGGAGCCATCTTGTTTTCATCTTTATGTTGAAGCTATAACACTTCCTTTATTAGTGAATAACGGCCCAGCCAATCGCACGACAGCAATTGAATTAATTTGAACATCTAGATGTGGTCAAAATAACTTGCTGAGCATCAGAATGGTTCCAATCCAGAAGGCATTTCTATATTGGAAGCTGGAAAATTGCTAAGCCGCTTGAGGCCTTTTGTAGCTTCCATTTTTTTTGTATGAGAGGGGAAAAATAAAATTATAAAGAGTTGAAGTATTTGTCAAGATTCGTAGTTGGAATCACCTCCCATCCAAACAGCATGGGAGGTACAGTATATATCAGTATATTGCTGTATATCGGTCAGTACTTGAAATACGTTGAAAATTGAAGTGTTTTATCCAGAAGGCCCAGTCTAAATTAACTAAGGCAATTCTTCCATTGATCCCAAATACATTTAGATATCTTCAGACAGGCATTTTTTTATTATTATTTTCAGTCAAATTTGAGCTTTTTTTAGACAAATAGCAACACCTTTACAGTAAACTTTTGCCCCGGAAGAGAGTTTTCCTGATTAAGTCGCTATGTGAGCCATATCTCTGACATGCTAATTAAAGTCCAAACACTTTCTAAAACTGATCCGACATCTTAGAAATGTGATATGCTGTTTGGTTTTATTTAAAATTTTATTCCCATTATTTCTATTGTTTGACTCTTTAACTTTGTGCTTTTGGAGTTTGTCTTCTACTTGGTTACAGCTGGAAAGATTTTGACTGGTGGTGCACTTACTGTGTATTATGTACAAACTACAGTGTTGATCCACTTCTTAATACTTAATAAATCTTAGTACATATTCCTAACCTTTTTGAAGAAAACACTACCTAGGACCAGCATTCACAGAGTACAGGTGCAGAAAAGATGGAAATTAGAAAATAAACATTCTGTTTTTGATCATTTTGTGCTATTTGCTCACAGTCAACAGAAATTTAAAGTTACACCAGCAAAACTTGACTAATAGACTGGATTCATAAGAGATATGTGAAGTAAACTTTGCCAAACACTGAGTCAGATCAGATAAGAAAACTGTCATTCAGAGATGCTGACATGTTCCACTGCGTTGTTAGTTTATATCCATCATAGGCAGCAATGCAGATGATCTGCTTCGGTACCAGCTCAGAAACCTTCCTTATGGACCTTGGCTGCACTGCAGGATGACAGCTGTTGAAGAATTTATTGGCTTTATGTTAGTGCTCATTTCTCTAATACAACTTTTCATCACTTTTGACAATAAGCACACAAATATTCTGGGGGCCTTTCCTACATTTTCTTTCACGAAACTGTTAAATTTACGAATTACAACATCTCAATTATAAGTTAACGAATGCTAAACTTTTGGATTCTACTTGCATGAAGATTAAGTAAACTTCAGCTTAAATGTGCTGCAGTTGCTTTGCCTTTCAGATTTCCCATAAATCTGGAAACACTATTAGCCTGAGTTACAACAAACACCAGTAACAGTTTCATTTATCAGCTCTGGCCTTCAGTACATTGTATGTTTTTCTGAGTAATGGATCATATTTTCAGCTATTTTATCTCCTTTAAGAGTATGTTCACCTAGAGTGCTCTACCCACTGAGAATGGATTAAAACTGAATAATGAATAAAGGACTCTTGAAACCACCCGAGGGTCAGTGTGTGAGAATAAATCCTTTGCAAAAAAACAATTGAGTTTTTTGTGTTTCCATTTTGTAGAACAAATTTAAGAGTGCAAAGTGTTGGTGTGCAATGACTCAGCCAGTAAGTCAAGTAAAATCTATTTATTAAATTATCGTTAAATTATCTGAAATAAATTTGGATTCAATTCCACGGACAAAAAGGAAATGTGTTCTGAATTATATTTGAACATACAAATTATTGTTATGAGTCCTTCTGATGTGAAGAAGCAGATTATGATAACTTTAGGTGAACTCACAGCAAAAGTCCTGCAACCTCTAACACTCTTCATACCCCTTAAACTTTTTCACATTTTGTTACATTATGATTGCCAACATAAAGCAGAGCAGGATTGTGAAGCACAACATCTCAGCTCTGAACATCTCTTAGTAAACTGATTAGTCTATCATTAAAAACTGTAGTTGGGCAAAGTAAAAACCCAAGTACAGCACAGCAGAAAACCTGACTGACTTCAATGATTTTTTGCTCAGGAAGTGGAGATGGGAGATGGTGCTCTACCAATAATTCAAGACCATAAATCATTTGTGGTTCATTTGATCGGATTTTAGTAAGGTAATATAAAAATCAGTTATACAGTGTTGACCTAAATCACTAATAAATCTATTTGCATTTACTCTCTTACCAGCAATGCTCTATATTAATACGTTAAACACAGAATGATTATTAGCAGCCCACTATTTCCTACCTTCACTTTCAGTGTATTGTTGGGCTCTTCAAAATTGTATTGCCTTATATGATAACTTAAAGATAACTTTACTGTTGTTTTAAGACAGTAAAAATCTCCTTTGGTTATGGCCCCTGTGAATTAGCTTCAACATCCAGAGCCAGCACTCTGGATTGATACGAAATGAAGACACCAAAAAATATATTTACAGAAAGAGTAATATTAATTACTGTTAACCTTTTGACCTAATACAATTACAAATATTAAACTATCTCTGAAAGTGAACAAAATGTGCAATACTGATTGTGTCCAGAAGACGGCAGTGATGCAAATACTAACAAATACCGGATTCCGGGAATGTAAAGGAAGTAGAAGAAGGTTGACCCGGAAAAAGAAAATCAGTCAACGACGACAGCATATGCCACTGACTTTATTGTGGTTTATAAATAATATTTAATAGGTTTTTGCCACCAGTAGCATCTCATATTATCAAGATCTTTGTGAAAAGGTGAGACGTTGCTATGCGTTCTTCAACTGATGAAAACACAGTAACCTAGAAACAGTTTCACTTTCCTCAATGTTTTGTCTGCTGAAAAACCCTCAAGTTTGCGCTCTTAATATATCAGTGGCTCTCAGTTGATAAAGATTTTTTAATTAGGGGTTCCGTAGTTTTTGTTAATCACATGTAATTCTCTAGTCTAATCTGAACCGGTGTTGTGTCGGTTTTTGTCTCCAGCCGTTGATTGACTTTACAGCGCGCGAGTTTTGACGTCTGTCGCCCCTAAAATAAACTAGAAACAAATTAATTTATTTCGTTTCATTGGACGGTTTATATTTCATAAAGGAGAACTGGATTCGTCTCGAGCAGAAAATCACTAGATAGTTGCAAATGCTGAACAAGAAAAGGGAGAAAGTTGAATAGAAATTAATTTGTACAGAAAATGTTACCAAACTAAAATGTAGAAACATACACAATGAAAATAAATTACATTCATAAATATAGTAATTTAAAAAATAAATAAAATAAAGTGCAGAATCTAACGAGCCGTGAAAATATAAACATTTCTTCAGAGTTTTAGTTTCTGTTTTTTATGTATGGAATTAAGTAATACAAATGAGATTTTATCTTCAAATCAAAGCTGATGGACTTTATCTGACTTGTAATGGGACATTTACATGTCGGCATGAATTTAAAGTAAGCAGAGGGAAACAACATAATATATTAATTTATATTGAAAAAGAAACTCCTTGCCTAAAAAGATCATTTAACAACTCTCTGTCATTCTCCAGCGCTCGGGCTCCTCAGCACCTAATTACACGTTCATATTTACTGTTTTTATTCTTTTTAGTCTTTAATGCAAATTGAAAAGAGCTCATGAATCTGGATCATAAACTATGCAATATAAAAGGACAGAGGAAACAGGTTCAGGTTCTTCCATTGAAGTGAAGTTGTTCCAATTGTGCACCATCATTGTTACTAGCAGAGTGTGTTCACCATAAGTTATTTTATTTAGATTTTAATATCAATTGAGCTCTGCTAATTATAGCTTCTTGCAAAGGTTTTCAAACAACTTGAACTTTCTTTTTGTCATGTTAAACCCACAAACCTAAATGTATTTTATTCCACTTTTATTGGCTAGATTAACACAGTTAGAACATATTTGTACAAATAACATCTGTAAAGTTTGGCACTCCCGTTAGTCAGATACTCTCAATAAAAATCCATGCCAAAATCCTGTAAAATCATCTTGTTTTTAGGAGACATAAATTTTAGCCTAAACCAGACATGTGCCACGTCTATAACAACTAAGGAGAAAGATTTTTTATTTTATTTTTTATTTTTAATAAAGTCAGTATTCTGGTGTACATTCCACAAGTGATACGCAGGAAATATATTGAGAAAAACACTGGACATGACCTTAAACACACCAGGAACACGAATACTTCTACTAGATGCTGTCAGAGCATCGTCACAGATTTCATACCGTTGAAAAATGTAATCAATCTGCAAAAAAGCTACGACACAAAGATCTACACAGAGGCTGTCTTTATTTGTTATTTAACACAGCCTGAAATAAATTATCTTTTTCCCACCAATTTGATAGTCTTCCACATGAATTGAACTATTTCCTCTTTACTCATCCTTCTCTTATTCCAGTTTCTCTTTCCATCCTTCTCTTATTCCAGTTTCTCTTTCCATCCTGTGCTGTCGGCTTGCTGCAGCGTCCCCACTCAGCAGTGGGTAAGTTTGCTCAGGCTTCACTGAGCAAACTCTGACTCAATTTACAATCCCACATTTTGTTTTTGTTTTTTTCTTCCTCACACAGAAACAAATGTCATCCAGGTGTAAAAAGAGGAAAAGGACGCCTCCGATGGATGCAGAGCAGAACAGCCAGGAGAAGCTGGCTGCTTCTCAAAACGGCAAGGAGGAAGGTAAAAGACGTTTTCACCGCTTTTATGCTCCACCCCTAGAAGAAAAACTCACTTCAGACTGAAATCAGAACTGGAGAGATTGGACCGTAAGGGACTGATAGTTTCCTCTTTCTGGTTAGAAGGAAGAAGTTCAGCTAACTCAGTTACTTTTCAGATTAAACAAGATGTCTTCTGTCTGTGGGTTGCAGGGTTCAGGATGAAGAAGAAGCTGCTGGTGGACGTGGACTGTGGCGTGGATGACGCTCAGGCCATCATGCTGGCGCTGGCCGCCCCCAATGTGGAGATCCTGGGCATCACCTGCGTGCACGGGAACACCGCGGTGGAGAACGTGTGCAAGAATGTTTTGCGGGTTCTTCAGACCTGCAAAAAGGTGGAGGTGGGTGCAGAACCAAAACCACAGAGTCCCGAGAGAGAAATCATTATAGTCATTTAAGTAAAGTTAGTATTTATTTGAGATATTTACATATTCTCTGTAATCTTTTCATTTTTTCTGTTATTAAAAAGCATAGTTAATCTTTGACACATTGGAATAATACATTTTAAAAGTGGGCAGGGGTTTTGTTTTGTTAAATACCGACCTTTCATCAGAGTTGAATAAACCAGCTTTTTACCCAAGACAACAAGCATCTGAATTTTTTTAAATTGTTTTTTAAAGGCTCTATAAGGATTTTTGATATTTGCAGCTAGAGATTGCAATCAGCATCTAAAATGCCACATTTCTGGAATGTCCTTAAAATGTGAGCAGTAATTGTGTTGAATGACAATAAGTAGCAGTCATTGGAATCATGTGAAAAGTCAGCCTGTTTTAATTTTTCTGCCTAACAATGAGTTCCTCAAGTCACATGATTTACAGAGAGAAGTGGACAACAAGTTCCTCTAAGTTTACAGCACAGGCAGGAGTTACATCCATCCTGTACGTTTCAGTTTTACACCACTTCCTTCCTTAGCAGTTAAGGAAAAAGAAAAAGTGTATTGAAGACCAAACTGAGATTTATTTACGGACTAAAGTGTGTTGCCGTCATTGAAGTTTGAGGATGATGAATTTTGTTCTTGTTACAACCACAAGTTTGAATGTATTTTATTGGGATTTTGTGAGATAGACCAACACAAAGTAACACATAGATGGCCTTCTTTGTTTTGATACCCCTAAATGAAATATACCACAACTAGCTGTCTTTAGAGGTCAGCTATTTGTAAATTAAGTCTAAGTCAGCTGTTCTCAGAAGATTTTAGATGTTTATTGATCAGTCCCTCCAGCTTTTCATGATTCCAAGATTGCGGAAATTGAGGCAAAATAATTTTTTTCTCTCTGATCATTTTTAGTTTATTGCAAATTTTCCTGCCAAAATGGTCAAAACGTTGGTTTTAAGTGATGGCTAACTCTCACCTGCAGGTGGCAGCATTTCTTACTTGGACTACCCTGATGACTCAGCATTACTTTGATGTCAAGTAGGACATCAAGTATCAAAAACTGAGCCATTGAAATTCTTTAAAGAATAAAAATGTACATGTATTCAATCTGTCTGCTTTTTTTTTTCATCTCTTTTCTTCTATATCTAGATTTTGGAAGGGCTTTAATGAGGAAAACTTATTGAAAAATTCCTGGCCAATACTTCTAAAGTTGCACCATAAAAATCTATGATTTTGAAAATCACTAAAACAATTATGAAATTCTAGAGGGACTGATTAGCGAACATAGTTGAACATCATCATAATAAAGGCCAAGGAGCACAGCAGGTGAGGGAGAAAGTCAACGACTTCATAAATCTGGTGTTAATGGAAAAAAATAAAACCATAAAAACCATTTGCAGTCACACGTCATGTTGAAGAAGAAGCTGCTAAAAAATTTATGAAATTTCAAAATTGCTGTTCACAAATGCTATTTGTCAAAAGCTTGAGCAATTTTGCTTCATAAAATCCAGCAAAATGCATCAGTTTTTATTGTAACATGACAAAATGTAAGAGGAAAAGAAGCTAGCAGTAGCTTTTCTGGAAAAGAAGCTGTTGTGTTTTCACTTAGTCACACATTCTGATTATCTGACGTTTTCACAAAGGATCCAGAAAAAAATTTCAGTTTCAGTTTATTCATTCACACGCAATCCAAAAAGTCCATAAACCATAAGGTTTAGTTTAGACATGATGATGGTGATGATGGGGATGTTGGCATTGCATCAGACCAGGATAAGATGTTATGTGGCAAATTTGGACCAGTACATTTCTCACCAGTCCTCTTGTTTTCATTGGCTAGATTCCAGTGTTTAAAGGTGCTGCTAAGTCCATCCTTGGAATCAGAGTCGGCGATGAAAACTTCCACGGTCTGGATGGCCTCGGAGACGCCCCCGACGCCAGCGCTCCTGGTCTGGACCTGATTCAGGAGGAGAACGCCGTGTCGGCCATAGTGCGGATTGTTAATGAGAACCCTGGAGAGGTGAGAAGAGCTGGGTAAAACTTGTGTTACTGTTCGTTCTGCGTATCCTGAGTCTGTGTACGCTGCCAGGTGTCGTTGGTTGCCACGGCGCCCCTCACCAACCTGGCTCTGGCTGTGAGGATGGATCCGACTCTGCCTGGCAAACTCAAAGGACTCTACATCATGGGAGGGAACACGGAGTGTGAGTGAAACACTGATGGCTATAGGATAAAATATTTATACACAAAGTTAAATGAATCCCATAAATGTATTTGATATAAACAGAGACGGCGCCATGGAAAAGTCCTACAGATTTCTTCTGTTTTTGCTTTTATTTTTTTATCACGCTTAAATGTTTCAGATTATGTAACAAAAATTATATCGGACAAAGAGAAAATGCCAAATGCAGTTTAAGCTGATAATTTAATTTATTATCAAGTTAAATGTGATTACCAGCATATTTTCAAAAGCTGTGTTAAGTTCAGCTAATCCTGTCACACAAAGGACTGATTACTGCTAGACGTCAAGAACTCACTTAAATAGAACTTGACTGCTAACATAAATTACATTAAAAGATCTTAAAAAGCAACTTGTCTTGCCATAATCTAAAAAAGTAATAATAATTTCTTTAAGGAATACAAAGGCATGTGTTAAGTTTTGTGACCCCCAATGAAAATCACAAATGGAGAAATTGTGATTAAAAGCTGTAAAATCAGACAAAGCGGTTAGGGTTATAAAGTCACCTGCAGAATGAATGTGAATGTCCTCACATCGGTTTGATCTTGGTCTTACAGAACTTTAATCTTTTTTTCCCCTGGTTCTTCTCTTGTTCAGCACGAGGGAACACCACAGTGTGTGGCGAGTTTAATTTTGCAGCTGATCCAGAGGCAGCATACATCGTGCTGAATGATTACCAGTGTGAAACTTACTTGGCGTGCTGGGAGTTCACCTGCTACAGCCAGCTGCCGTGGGTAAGGCTCGTTATAACTCTTAAATCTCATTTGTTGTTAAATGAACTAAGGCATCCACAACTGCATTACTTAGAATATTGTGTCATTGTGCAGCTCCGGAGCCACAAGTGGCTTTTTGGACCTTCCACAATGGCTCTTATTAAAGTAATAAAGAACCAACTAATGTATTTAATTAAAGATATAACAACAAATGCAGGTTTTGGCAACTTTTCGGGATTTTTTTGTTTTGGTTTGTGTTTTGTCTTTTTAATGCAATAATTGCACAAAATATTCACAAGAGAGTTCGACCCCAAAACTCATTTTTGTCATTCGATTGGAAACTATTGGATTGGATTCTGTGCCCAAAGAATTTTGACTTTTATTTTAAGCACTCGCAGTGTACAGGAATTAGGTAGAAATATATCAACTTTAGAGGAAATCAATAATTTTTTAATAACATTTTCTACAAATATCAACATCCCATAGAAGAAGCTGTATCCCTGCCACTTTATTGCAGCATCTTTTGCATCTTTCTTGGTTTTTAAACCTAAAAATTGAGATAAAATTATGGTTCTTTTAAATGCTAGAACACATTCTCTATATTTATTAAACATTATAAAAGATCATGTAATATTTGCAGTCCTAAAAAAGTGTTATTTATCTGGAATGGTGGTGTCTTGTTTTAGTTTTTGCTGCTGCTCAGATATCCTGAGGGTTTGTTAAACGGTGCATTTTATTCACAATGTCTTGTATGTACTTGATGATGGAGCGGTGTGTTTCCTCACACTGCTTTTTGAATCAATGACACAGACACATTATAATAATATGTCCTTTAACTGTGTTCATCCAAGGTTGATTTAAAGAACTATCCACTTTCGGATGTCATTTTTCTGTTCCTCCATGCCTGAAAAACAAAAAGAAAATACCTACTTGATGATTTCTGCGCCACATTTTTCTATTTATAACCTGTACAGTTTTCAGTTTGTGCCTGTTTTCATTTCTCCAGGACTTCTGTGACGCCTGGTTGGGTCAGGACAGCGACAAAGCTCGCTTCATGGCGAAGATCTTCCGCCACAGTATGGAGGAGGCCAAGAAAGACAGCGGCTGCCTGGGTTTCACGGGCTTCATTTCCTGTGACTCGTACGCCATGGCGGCCGCGGTGGACGACTCGTTCGTCACAGAAAGCGACCGTTATCCAGTCAGTGTTGAACTGACAGGAACTCACACCAGAGGAATGATGATAGTGGATACTCTAGGGCTGCTAAAGAAGACACACAAAGCGTGTATTATGAAGAAGGTGGACATGCAGAAGTTTAAAAAGATGATGATGGCAGCTTTGAAATGACATCTGTAAATGGAGGGAACTTAGTTTCTTAGGTAGGTCAGACGACACGGTGATCCAGGTAAAAGCCTGACCATTCACACCTGGTATTGCATTCCATCATGAAGGATCAGATCTCAGTCCTTGTGTAACATCAGCCGGTGTGTGGTCAGCTGATCATCAAACTGTAAAGGAGGTATCTTACAAAACGCAGCACAAAAGGCGAAATCATCTTAAAAACAGATGGTTAAAACTACAGAGAAACTATATCTGTATCCATCTATGTTTTTCCACTTATCTGAGATTTACCTTTTACCTCCAAAAAGGTAAGAGGTCTAAAGGTAAACTGTGACATCGCTCACCTGCTTGATATTATTGATTAGTTTCTGATTCGTATCCCTCGACAGTAGGTGAAGGTCTGAACGTAGACGGACTTTTTTATGACCATAACAGACCAGAAAAACTTCCTCATCACAGCTGACCACAGGAATCTTTTGATGCAATACTTACAGTACAGACCAAAAGTTTGGACACACCTCATTCAATAAGTTTCCTTTATTTTCATGACTATTGACATTGTAGATTCACACTGAAGGCATCAAACTATGAATTAACACATGTGGAAATATGTACTAAACAAAAAAGAGTAAAACAACTGAAAATACGCCTAATATTTTAGTTTCTTCAAAGTAGCAACCCTTTGCTGTGATTACTACTTTGCACACACTCTGCATTCTCTTGATGAGCTTCAAGAGGTAGTCAGTCACCTGAAATGGTTTTCATTTCATAGGTGCGCCCTGTCAGGTTTTTCTACAATCTAATCTACAATTTTCATAGTCATGAAAATAAAGAAAACCCATTGAATGACCAGGTGTGTCCAGACTTTTGGTCTGTACTGTATAAAAACCTGGAACTCGTCATATTACAACCTGCAGCAACTAATTTGTTTAGAAACGGTTTACTGCTGTGGGGGGTTTTGTCTTTTGCTCTTTTTTTTTTTTTTTTAAAACATCAGAGTAATAACTGCTTGATGTGAGTCCATTCAGGTCAGTTTGGTGCTTCTCAATCACCTCTGACTTTGCGTCAAGAAAACTGTCCTCAAGACATTTTCTGTGCGTTAAAGGTTGATATAATCACTGACACAAAACCGGGAGACAGCAGAGCAGCACCTTTTCTATCTATGGAGCGCTGGACACTTACTTTCCAACTTGACTCTCACTACTTCTGCTGGCACATTGGAGGCAAAAGGAAGGACTTCGTCATTCAATCATGAATAACATTGGGTGTCGCTTACCGCCCTCTTGTGTTGCATTAGGCTTTTACTAGGACAGCAAGATGGCATGAAGACGTTATGGGCCGGCCTTGGCTGTAGATTTGAAAGGGTCTTCAGCCTGAAGCTTTCGTAGAGGACCTGTAACTTTTTAGTGTGTGTTTTATTTGTGTTTTTTGAAAATAAGTAACTCCAGATCTCCATGTACAGCTACCTAAAACAATAATTTTTTTTTCTTGTATGGAGGGGGAAATATGATTTCTGGGCTCCAACTGTAGAAATTTTCAAAGGTTTGACTGTTGTGGTTAAACATGAAGTGTTAACTTTCTAGAGAGACCAACCTTTTGCATAAGCTCTAAAAGGTTCAAGGTTCATCGCTTGTATTTTATTTTATTTTTTTTAAAGGCTTGGCTCTTCTTTTCCAATGCTGGACAAGAAACCCTGTCTTACTTTAAAAAGAAAATAATAAATCAGAGGTGGCATTAAATTTTTCTCATGTTTAACAAATGCTAAAACAATTTTATGTATAAATGTTGTAAATTAACAGAAATCTAAAATGATCATTTAAACAAGCTCCTTTGTGCCTCTGATCTGATTTAAACATAAATACTCATTTACCCCCAGCAGGTCATTTCAAGGCAGAGTGAATCCCCCGTGTGTAGAGAACGGCCAAAAACATCATGGCTGCACATCGGACACTAAACCAGTCTAGATGGCAAGCTACATTTGACATGAGAGCAACCTCTGTACTTTAGAGAACCATTCTGCTCTACAAATGTGGAATCAAATTAAAATGTATGTTTTTGTCATTTCAAACGTTTTCTGTAATCTCCAGTCCAGCTCGTTTATCCCCGTCAATAAACTGTCCGAAAATGCTCCATGTTGTATGAGAAACCTTTAATAATAAGTATGCCGAGACTTTTATTTTAATTGGGAAGAAAGACAAGAACCCCTCTTTTGTCAGAGCGAAATGTGATTTAATGGTTTCCCTTCAGATGAGAAATTTTAAATATATCTAATGAATTTTAGGGTAGTTTTCTGTGTTATGGCAAAAAAAAAAAATCATTTAGAAAGGCTAAGATATGTTTGTTTTCTTTCTTTTTTGGCTCCATTATTCTTTGTTTTATGTTTTATTGTCTAACTATTCTTATTTAAAAGAATAGTTGAATAACTTTAAACTATTCTTTAAAATTAATAGTTTTTAAGTAGTTATTTTTATTTAAATCCATCAGTTTTCTTTTAATTTGTTGTCAATAAATCTAAGCCTTTCGACTTTTTAGTTGATTCTTGAGTCATTTCCACCGCCATTGTGATATGTAGAGTATGCGAAAAGGTATTTGTCACCTCTACATATTTATACTGACATATTAAAATCTTTCTGATCACCAAACAAATGTTCATATTGAACCAAGATAAGTAAATGCAAAACTCTGTTTTCAAATGAGGACAGGGAAACAAGCTATCCAAACCAACCCAAGTTTTATATGTAAAGTAATTATTAAATGAGTTATCCACATTTTTAGGAAAGCTGAGTTGAATCACACTGGCTGATCTGCAGAATCGCTTGATTAAAACCTGCCCAATCTAAAGAAATTCAAGATCAGATGAGAATTAAGTCATCGACACCCATCAGTCTGGAAAAGTGGATAGAGTCATTTCTAAGGCCACAATGAGAGCCACAAATGGAGAAAAAAATTAAATGATCCAATTTAGATTTTTAAACAGGCTGTACATGCTAAAAGAAACACTATATGGCTAAATGTAAACATTACTGCATAGAAGAGTGAGCTACAATGTCTCCTCTGCTAGCTGTTGCTGCTCAGCGGCACAACCTGTAACTAGGTTAACGGATTAATTCACATAAGGCCAGGTCGGCGTTGGCAGCTGATTTTCTCCCTCAATGAATGATTTTTTTTTTTTTTTTATGAGCTCAGACTACGTTTGTTTTATGGTGACATTTGTACAGGATCTGAAACATATTAATGTTGAAGAAAAAAAAAAGCAGGAACAGAAGAAATATGGAGGGAGAAATAGGTTTTAGCAGCACAGAGTGAATTCTACGTCAGCACAAATACAAGAAAAAAAGAGAGGAGTATATTCAAACATTCCTTTTATTATAAAGAGTCTTATGATTTTTATTTAGAAAGCTTCTTCTGTAAATTATCTGTACTTAACAAAAAGCACATGACAGCCTGCTGAGAAATTCCCATAAGGAACCTAAACTATTCTGAGAGGAAGAAGCAAAATCTTTCAGTATTTTGTGGTGTGGCAGTCGCAGTGACGTTGTGAGAGATATTCAGAAACATCCCAGCTGGAGCTGCAGTCTACGGCGGAGACGATACAGAGCTGACCCTTAACTTGAAGGCAGGAGATCTCAGACTTGGGACATTTCTGGGCGTGTGCAGGTACTGAAAAGAGATCACGCAAAGTGACCTTTGCCCCTTATTTCAGCTTCTTTCTAGGAATCAGGGCTTATCTTTTGCTTTAAAGTGTGCTGATGTATAGACTATTTTTAAAAACATTGAATCTGTACCATTGATTCTGAAGGCTATCATCTTTCCCCAGATTTACCTCTGAAGCACATTATTTATTTACAGTCCACGTAACAATTAGTCAGTCTGCTACTGCTGAGTAAATTATTAATTAACATCTGGCTTCCTGTTTTCTAACTTTTGTCATGTACAACCTGCTCATGATTCAGCTGGTTTTCCGCTCAAAGGTTGTTTTCAGCCGACTGTCCCTGGCTACATTTAGTCAGGAACTTCAACCGCTTCATACGTCCTACATCAAGTTCCAGGTAGGTGCGAATGTTACAGATCATTTGTGAGGATCTAATTAGATGTTTCAAACATCCAGTTTTATGGTAAATTCAGACTGCATTGAAAATTAAACATTTGAGGTCGTTGTTTCTGAGTCAGACATGAATGTGTGCTCTTGCCGGGTTCAGGATGATGAAGAAGCTGCTGGTGGACGTGGATTGTGGCGTGGATGACGCTCAGGCCATCATGCTGGCGCTGGCCGCCCCCAATGTGGAGATCCTGGGCATCACCTGCGTGCACGGGAACACCGAGGTGGAGAACGTGTGCAAGAACGTTCTGCGAGTTCTCCAGGCCTGCAATAAGCTGGAAGTGGGTCAAAGTAGTTACACTCATTATCTCTGTTTAATGCTGTTACATATTGGAATGTTTTGAAGTTGTTCTCTCTGCATTATACCGAGTTCTCGCTCATGTCTTTTGGGCCAGATTCCAGTCTTTAAAGGCGCTGACAGGCCTATCCTTGGGAAAAGACTAAATGCGGGAGCCTTTCATGGAAAGGACGGCCTGGGAGACACTCCTGACCCCAACGCTCCAGGTCTGGACCAGCTTCAGAAGGAGAGCGCCGTGTTGGCCATAGTCAGGATTGTTAACGAAAACCCAGGAGAGGTGAGAGACGCAGGACTGTCAGATCTACAGGACACGTTTGATCGTTTCCTCCTCATGTATACAAGTCATGGTCAATGTGTGTGTTAAAGAACTTTAGGAAGTAAACAGCATTATGAAGATCAAGAAACAGAGACTGTAAAAACAAGATTCATAGCTTCAAACCATTCAGTGTGTTCCCTGAAACTGTCCTGGCAGGGAAAGCATTAATCTGATAAGCAACCAAAGATAGTTAGGCTCTACCTAAGATTGTTAGAGATCCTAACTATCTTAGGTAGAGCCTAACTATATGCAAACGCTGCAGAAGGTGCTCCGGTTGTATGAGGCTGAAACTGAACTTTTTATGCCACAAATCACCATGAGGCAGAAAACTATCTCAGTGCCCTGAACGCACCATTCTCACTGTGGAACATTGTGGTGGCAGAGTCATGCCATGGGGATGCTTATTTCAGCAGAAGCAGAGAAGCTGGTTTGAGTTGGTATGACGGTGAGTAAACTCTGGACAACGACCCTAAACATACCGCCAGAGCTGCATTGGAGTGGCTTATAACAATGCATATTCATGTGTTAGAATGGCCTAGTCAAAGACCAGACAACAAATCAGCTGAGAATCTGGGGTATGACTTAAAGATTGATTGTCATAGATGTTCTCCAACCAACCTGAAGTCTGAGGTTTTTATGTAAAAAAAAAAAAAAAAGTGAAAAAGTTTACAGTGTGTGAATACGTTAGCTGGGCTTGGTCATGTTGGGATGACTTACTGCAGGGTTATTTCTTGAGAACATCTAGGAAGGATTTCAGTAACAAACTCAGCAGATCTGAGCATGCTTATTAATGGGTAATGGTTCAAGAAGCAGAAAGTAAAGATTTAAGCTGCAGGGTTTGGTGATTAGTATGAATTTTAGATGAAGCAATATTAAAATTCTGCCTGCTTGGTACTAAAAAATCACCCTTCAGATACAGCTAAAAGGGAACACTTTAGTTAAAATGTGAATGCTAATGTTTGTGGTAAAATACATAGCTAAAGTCACAAAGATGGCATCATGTACTGCAGTCTTATGAGCAACTGTGCACTCTGTATTATGTGATGAAATGAGGGCACATGATTAAATATTAAATTCTTAATCAGGAAATGTTTACATATCAGCGTTTAATCTTGTCTTTTTTCTTTGATTTTGGAAAAGAAAGCGAAAACGTAAGATATCTCTTTCTGGTCTTCAGGTCTCCTAATGACATTTTAAAGATTTGGAAACATCTTGAGCATCATCACCAGAGTGAACTTGTGTAGATTTCCAGGGCTGAGTTATTGGGCGGATGTTTTGAATGTCCATCATTTGTACACGTCTTTTAGTGTTTTCCAAATGTTTTGTCCGCTTCAGATCCCTTAACAGACTTATAAACTGCTAAAGTCAAACTAAACATATCGGGTTTAAACAGGGAAAACCTTCAAGAAATTACCGAGTAACAAAGTTCTCATTATGTGTTTCTAAATGTTACTTTCACAATATTAAGCAGGAATAGATGTAGAAGTGTCCGCATTTGTTCCACACCAGAAATAGCATTTTTTATTATTACATGTATTTTTAAAACATCGACTTACATGTATCAGTATTGCATGAATTGTTTTAAAATATCCATGTGTTTATGTAAAAATACAAACATAATAAATAAATAAAAATGTTTTTATAGGATGTTCTTATTTGTTTGTTTGCGTACTTTACATCTCTCAGGTGTTACTGGTTGCCACGGCGCCCCTCACCAACCTGGCTCTGGCTGTGAGGATGGATCCGTCTTTGCCGGCCAAACTCAAAGGACTCTACATCATGGGAGGGAACACGGAGTGTGAGTGAAACACTGATTGTTACTAGTTTCAAGGAGTCAACTTTTATCACAGCTAAAGGGAGGTCACAGTATATTAGTATAAAGTTACCGACTTTTATTTTTACTCAAAGGTTTACTGACAAATATGCTTTTAGGGGCTACACTTGGTTTAATACAGCAAGCATTTTCAAAGTAAAAGTGACACAAATTCTGGTTTTACTGCTAATAGGCTACATTTTTTTCTTTTTTTAATAATCAAGCCCAGAAGAATTAGTAAACTGGATGCCTTTCTCTTAAGGCAAACAGGCAAAATCCTTTTAGTTTTGGATATGCAAATATTCACACATCTTCTTCCTACAGAAAATCTGACTGCTTTATTATATTAATAAAAACACTGCACATTTAATTCATTGTTGAGCTACTAAAAAAATTCACAATAGCACCTTGTGATTTTAGTTTTAAAAATAGTATTTTGTGGGTTGTGAGTACTTTTGACAACAAAAAGTTTGTACATCACTTCCAAAATGTGAAAACTTTTGTTGTTTAAGACAACAAAAGTTGTCTTGTCACTAAATAGTCATTTAGTTGAAAAGGAAGTGTTTTTTTTGTTTTTTTTTACATCATTTTGCACAAATTTTGACATCCTACTGAAGAAAATCCATCCTTCTTTTAGATTAAATGAAATGGTTGTTCTTAAATAATATTTATCAATATTATGGGCTTTTTTTTTTTTTTTTTTACAAAATGTTATGCAATATTTGCAGTTCTAAACGTGTTTCACCTTGTTGGACTGACGACAAAAAAGGATGTTTGGTTTGTAAAAGTTGCAGCGCTCTGGTCTAAACCGACTTTTGTTTTGTGGTTCTGTTCTGCAGCCCGAGGAAACACCTCGGTGTGTGGCGAGTTCAACTTCACCGCTGATCCAGAAGCTGCATACATCGTGCTGAATGACTTCCAGTGTCCAACCTATTTGGCCTGCTGGGAGTTCACCTGTTACAACAAGTTGCCTTGGGTAATCTCTCATTTCCATATTTTCTCAAATGTGGATGAATGTGACTCATCATCATCATTCATCCACAGTAAACGTTGCAGCTGCTGAACGTTTTCATTTCTTCAGGAGTTTTGCGACGCCTGGCTGGCGCAGAACAGCCACAAAGCTCGCTTCATGGAGAAGATCTTCAGCCACAGCATCGAGGCGTCGAAAACCGAACGCTACGAGAAAGAGTTCATCGTGGGTTCAGGCCTGATTTCCTGCGACTCGTACGCCATGGCGGCCGCCGTGGACGACTCCTTCGTCATAGAGAGCGACCAGTACCCAGTTAGCGTGGAGCTGGTGGGCACGCACACCAGAGGGATGATGATAGTGGACACTCTGGGCTTACTGGACAAGACGCACAAAGTTTTTATCATAAAAAAGGTAGACATGGAGAAGTTCAGGAAGATGATGATGGCGGCTCTGAAATGAGAGTCTTAATACTGAAGGTCGGTGCTGTTCTCCACATGTTTTGTGGTTCACTTAGTTTTTGTATTGTAAAACCCAGTTACCTCAACAATGCAATGATTCCACTTTAAACAGACAAACCTTTGACTTTGGTCATCATTTATTTAAGTCGATGATTTTCATTCCAAATAACAAAATAAAATGTTAACAAAATAAAATGTCCTAACAAGGAAGGAAAACACGTTGAACGCGCCAACCAATGAGAGCGCTCGTCTTTTCCCACGTTAAAGATCATTAATCCTGCTGTGGGTTCTTTCACATTCTGTAGTTTGCTGCTGCTCTTCCTCACCTGTGCTTCAGATGAGATGTTCATAATGCTGAAGATGCAGCATCACACACGTTGCTGCATTGATATCAGTCAACACAAGCATACAAACTGTTCAGTCTCGTCACAACGAAACATTAGTTGGTTCCTCAGTATCCCTTCCTCCCTCTGAATCGTGACCTTGCGTCCAGCTGCGGATAGAAGATGTTTAAAGTTGGTTATTTTTGTTAAACATTAAAGGCCTCGCACCAAACAGCGTCGGACAGTAACTGAGTGACTACAGCTGACTGACTCACCATGGACCTCTTGCACTCAAAGAATGACGTCTGCAGCGCTTTGCAGTGGCCTTCCTTCAGACACTCACTGGGCATCTTTCCCTCCTGGCAGACAGAGGGACACTTTAAAACACACCGATCTCTACGGAGACAATCACAAGAGCTTTTAGATTAAGTTTTATGATTTGATTTGAAATTATGACAAGTATTTCTTCTTTAATGCATTTACGATTTATGTATTTTCTCTATCAAATACATAAAATTTGTGGCATCAAAGAAACCTACTTTAATTGTCTTAAATAGAAGATGTTGCAATATGTGACCCTGAAGCGTTACATTGTTTCTTGTTTGGAAAGGTTTCTGGTACAAATGTTCTGGTCTGTTCTGATCAGAAATCAGTAATGAACAATAAAAAGAGGTTATGTCACTTTTGTTGTAAGTTAATAAACTTTACATCACCGTATCAATTGACTTTTCTTTTTTAAGACCAGAGTGAATGAATAGCATCTATAAAAAGTATCCACTCCCTTTGATGTTTTCCTTTTTATTGCTTTTACAAATCAATGTTGATCAATATAATTAGGCTTTTGTGACAAAAAGAAAATACAAAAAAAGCCTTTAATATCAAAGTGAAGTCTTATTTCTACAAAATTAGGACAATTAAGTAAAAATATGTAACATAAAATACTTGACTGAATAAACCTTGACTCTTTGTAAAGTGACTGAGCTAATTCAACAGAGGTCCAGCCAATTGGTAGCTAGTAGTCTCACAATGAGGGGAATGGAGGTCGCCTGAGAACAGTGAGCTTGTTTCAAGTAATTATAGTTTAAAAACACGTGTGTCTGGATGGTCCAGCCACTTATTAATCAGTAATCCTGGCTGCCATTACAACATAAAGACAAAACAACACTCCCAGCACATCAGAGGAAATTATACTGAAAAGTACAAATCGGGATGGATACAAACAAAATCTCCAAGACACTGAACAACCCTTGGAGTTTAGTTAAATCTTAATCAAGAAATGTCTCTGGAAGGAGTACGGCCAATGTGCAAATCTGCAAAGATCAGGCCTTTTATTTTTAGAAGCGAGCTTCTAAAAAATAATGTCACTTATTGTCAGATAATTTTGCTGCTTTTCATTTTTACTTTTTTCTAACTCTTGTGTCCAATGTTATATTTTTAATTATTACATTTTGATGTCTCTTTTTTATCATCATTATGTTCGAGACTTTAAATCTGTTTAAAGTGCGTTATAAATAAAGCTTTATCGGATTTAAAAACTGAAAAAAAGTCTTTTCAACCTCTTTTTAAAATTGGATATTTTGTCTTTCAATGCGAAATTCACATTTTTAATTTAATTGCTTGGAAAAGTAAACATTAACTCAGCGTTTAGCATTTGCCTTGTAGCTAGAAAGCGACTATTTAATCAGAATATTAGTCAGAACAGTTATCCTGTAAAATAATCGTTTCTGTTTGGGGCCACAAACATTTTCGCTACAATTTAGAATTTGTTGCACAGCCGCATGCAAAGTTAAGCTAGTAAACCATCCCTGAAATACTTTTACATAGGCATTTGGTTTAAAAAAAATGACGTATTTAATTACGTCACTCCTATTAAAATGTTACATAAATTAGACACAGCCTCCAATGTCCGTAACGAACATGTTTGGATTCAGCTGTGTGGTCTTATTTAATGGCCTTTCCGGTGTAAATAGTGTTTTAATTTCCATTTGTACCTGAAGTGTTCACCACCTTACCTTCACTACGCAGTCATGCTGAAGGAGACAAGCCCTGAAGTCCTCTCTGACGCCAGCGCAGGCTCTGGTGTCCTCCTCTTTATCCTCGTAATATTTAGGCATTTTTCAGAAATCACGCAAACAACAAGAAAACACACATACAAACCAAGAGCTGCAATAACTCACGCGTAAACAGCGGTGACATGGAAATATTGTGAAGTACTGTCAGCCGCCATGATTATGAAAGGCATGATGGGAAGGCGGAAGTACATGTGCATCCTGGGAACGTTTGTAGTTTTTACTGCATGTGACGTCCAAGTGAATTTCTGGCCGTGTCGTGTGTGTTAATTTGAGCATTTTTTAAATGAAACCTGGCAATGCGGGTGGGATGAGTGATGAAAGAACAAAATCACAACACAAAGATGACCATTACTTCTAACCAGAACAGTTGTTTATTTAAAATTTACGTTCATGGAAAATTGATGCCAAAAATATCACCAAAGTCAGGCAAACACATGAACACGATGAAGGCACATAAACTGATGAGCATTGGAGGTGATTGGGTGAATGTCCTTTGTGTTTTTTCTTTAATGGTATGTCCTCTTCATTGAAAAGGAGCAGGGAAAATCCCAAAGATCACATGACAATTCTTCCCTTACATGTGTTCATTTTTTGCTTATGAAAGCAGAGGAAACATCGTGGAAGGAGGAAATTGTCATTTTCAAACATTTTACTGTGCTCAGATTTCTAAATTAAAAGACGAACTAGAGAGACTGGACGGAGCGCATACTTCGATTGGGTTAAAACCCATTTAGATCTAAACAAAATGTTTATAAATTACATGTCATGAATGCAAACAAGCATAAACCAGAAATTAGAGCCATTAGAAAACAATCCCACCTAAAGGCACTTCACTAACCCCTTAGCAGTGAAAACAACAATCACTAATACAAAAGATCAGTCAAGTTTCACTTACAAATAGTTTCCACTGAGATAGTTGGCCACAAACATGAAAATGTAGAAAGAAACTACTTCAAACGGGAAAAAAGTGATAGAATATATATTTTAGATGTATGTACAATCAGAAGTGCACTCTAATGATCAGTAGTCATGACTTGTCCAATAAAAATTGACAAAATAAAAGGTTGAATTTGTTAAAACGATGTGTGAAGGTGAAAAGTGAGGTACAACGAGGACAGTGCGATTTAAACAAAAAAAGTAAAAAAAAAAACAATAAAGCAGTGCAAATATCGCTATGTCAGAGATTGAGCTAATATAACTACATCTTTCACTAATTTTGGACAGCAGTAAGATCATCTTTGACATCAGTTCATACTGTTATTTTTAAATATTAACATACAATGTATTTCTAGGGAAGAAACCAAGAGGGAACGGATTATTAAGATTTTGGGGCAATTTTTAAGATAACCGTGTTATAAGGCACATTTTTTCTATTTTAGACCCAAATGTACAACAACAGGGTTCCTACACTTCACATATTTCAATATTCCACATGTTCTACATCATCAGTTTTCTAATAGCCTAACCAATTTCTGGCCATTTTAACCAAGGTCAGATTGTTTTTATTTTCCTTTACAGTATTTAGAGTTTAGTATTAGTGTGCTCCAAATATTTAAAACAGAAAAGAAAATGTGTTTTATTTTAGTAAAATACAGTGAAGATGTATTAAGAGTGCAACTGCCCATCTTTTGATGGCACCAGGAGCTATTTGAAAATAACGGATATAAAAGCTTGATTTTATTGCGATAGCTAAATTCTTTCTACATTTAGCTAGCTTTAGTATTAAAATCACGATACTTTAATAGCTTATTTTGTTATACCAAGATATCAGGCAAGTTGAGTTTCGAGTTTCATCATCTCAGGATAACAAGCACTACAGCTTTTAACTTTTCATACTGAGATACCAACACCTCAAGATCATTTTGTTTTGATAATTTTCATCACTTTATCTTCAGAAATTTAAATCTCAAATTGGTTTTGTTGGTATAACTAAAATGGTTTGGGTGTTTTTACATGTACTACTTGGATCAGTGCTTCATTATAGTGAGAGAAAATCCTCAAGCTTATTCTGTCGTGACAGTTACATTATTTCGATATAAGACTCCACAGCTTTAAGCAACTCCTTACAGAGCAAAACCAAGACTTCAAGATCGTCTTCTTGGTTTTCCCATTCTAGCCTGATAAATTATTAAAATAAAGGTTTATAGCAAATCATTATCTCAATATCTTAAAAGGTTGCGACTGATTGTGTTTTCAAAACATCCGATTTGTATGTTCTTGAAAGTGGAGCACAGAAGATTCTAGAAAAATAATTTAACATAAATCAACACGTTTTTTACAAAGCATGTAGTGCGAATTAAGAGTTTCCTTAATGTGTAGGAACCCTGCAAACAGGTTTCTATGCAATTAAAATGAATGCAATTCAGGACTTTGCAACGAGGTGTATGTATGACGTGAATATAAGGATGCACAGAAGCAATTCAGATTAAAAAGAAAAAAGTACATAAAAACAGACTCGTAACTACCGTAAACATCTCTTAAAATAAAAATATATTTTACCTCTTGTACAAATTAAAGATTTATTTCCAATAAATTAAGTCAATTTTATAGATCGTCAGTCATAGCTGTAATAATAATAATATCAGTATAACAATATATTTCTTCGGGGAAACGTAGCCAGGCTAATGTCCAAGTTAGTCGACTATAAACTGACCTCAAGGTCAAACAGCATATCAGACAAAAAGGTGAGAAAGATTGGACGTCAAGGTGCTGATTTTCTTTATGGATCACTAGGCTGCCCTACAGTCAAATATCACTCAGATGGATTATGGAACAATAATTCACCAGCGTAACAACGGGACCGGTATTTGTTTGATTGCAGTGAAGAAAAAAAGACATTTGTTTGGGCTGGTGTTGGTTGATCTAGAGTCACGTGCTGGAGGGTAAACCTCCACCATTTCTGCTCGGAACGGAGAACAACTGGCCTTTAGAGACGTAGACATTCTTGATCATCGCTGGGTTCGATGAGGCACTAGAGACAGTGCAATGCCCCCGCTCGCCCAGGTGTGGCAGCATTGAGTAATTGAGGGATTTGGCAGCATCTCCACCACTGGCCAGGTGGACTGGTTCTCTCCACCTGTAAAGATTCGGCCTCTTTCATCCAGCAACTATCTGACTGGTCTCCAAGCTGCTCAGCAGCACAGTCACTTTGAGAGTCCGAGCTGCTGCAAGCAGATGTCTTCACACCCTCCTTCGTTGATTGCAGACAGTAGCATTCCCATTCTCAAAAATACATTGAATTCACAAGAGTGTGGGAGTCATGGAGAAAGAGAGGGGAGAAACCGATAAATAAGAAGCAAAAACAAAGCAAATCAGGAAGAATGGGGACAGAGGGCTGGCATTTCTTAGATAACTCTAAGCTCTAATCACTTCTCTGCTGGTTGCTAGGTACTAGAGGCCCCGCATTAGCAGTCTGGGAGATTTTGGCCCTCCAGGGGCTGTGATTCATGTGTCTCCTGCAGAACAATCAGCCAGATATCCTCTTTATGTGGATCTGCAATGAGAGAGGAAACCAGCTTTTCATTCAGTTATTCGCCTGAGTAGGCACAAACAAAGAGGGGCTCCACATCTGGAAAAACGTTGAACATGTCGTGACCTGGACAACTGACTTACCTCACTGAGGATGGCCCACACCGCAGAGTCTTTCAGAACGGAAAGCCGAAGGGCAACGACAGGGTTGAAGGCTGGATCTACCGATCCCTCTGCCACACCTTTCTCAAAATTACCTGAGTGTTCACACATGAACACACAAAGTCATTTAAACCTTAGCCATCTTCACTGGCTGAGAACAATACTTAAAATGCAAGAAACGGGGGGAAAATGTGAGTTATAGTTATGAACTGATGAGAGCAGAGAGAACAATTATCTTGCAAATGATCAAAAAATGAATAAGGAAATTGTGAAAAGAACATGCAGAGTAAAATTTGAAGGCGTATCACATGTACACAAAGGTGGAAAGAGTATAAAAGTAATGTATTAATGTAAAAGTACAGTTACTTTGACCAATTTTAAGTCACCAGTCTAAAATGTACTCAAATATACAATAGCTCATTAAAATGTTACTTTATGTAAAAGTTAATTAGTCTTATGAGCAGAAGAATGTTCCACTCATAGACTTTATAAAATAAAAAAGGAGATATTGGTCTGAAACTGTTTTTAGTTAAAGAACAGCCTTTCTAAATAAAAATGTAACACAAAATAAAACATGTTAACATACAACATAAATATTTGTGTGGTATTAAGTGTGTTTTTAAAGACATATATTTGCAAAATCTTTGGTTTATTTTATTTTTTCTCATTACTACAAGATTTCAAATGTATTAGAGTAGAATACTTTTTTCAAAACAAACCCAAGTAAAAGCTAAAGTTCACGTCTTCAAAAAGTACAAACTACACATAAATTGTACTTAATTACAGTTACACAAGTAAATGCAACTAGTTACTTTCCGTAGTTGGTTGTACACTAAAACCTTCCTGGTGTCATCATCATTATGATGTTCACATGTTTCCATCAACTAATTTACAACTTTTTGCCTTCCCTCATTATTACTAACAAGCAGAAATATTGGTAAACTAAAGTGAACCTTTAAAAGCAATTTAACTAAAACTATTGATACTTTAAGTTGATCAGAGATTAATGAATCATTTCATTATGAATCCATGACTTCTTGATCGTCTTGGCTGTAAGTATGATGGCCCAGGAGGCTCATTTCTGTTGGGAATGATAACAGGGAAAAGAAAAAGTTTTCTGTTTTTCCATCATATCAGTAAACATGAAGAGTTTGTTAAAATCTACCAGGATTTTATCTGGAATTGTGTCTTTAAGTCAAATGAAGCTAAGAATGAGAAAAGATGAATATCTGGAACAGCTCTCACACCTGTTAAGTCAGGCACTTTCTCTTTAAAAGAAACGCTTGGGGAACCAATAACTGTAGAATCAAAACATTAAAAGCTCTTACCAATCCTGTAAAAGCGATCTTCAGTTCGCTTGTACTTCTCTTTGGTCTGCAGTCCACTTTCCTAAAATTGAAAGACAGAAAACCAAATGTAAAAACAATTTCAAATGTCACTGACGTACCATTTAAACAGCACCTACCATGCTCATAAGTTAAATGTTTTACAATAAATGTGTAAATTACATATTCCGACCGAAGTGACAGAAGCAGTGATTCTGTCATCACCCTCAGTGCTGTCAAAAATCAATACGCTACGTCCAAAAGAGCAACCACTCGATGTAATCTAATCAGGGTCTTTTGCACATCTCATAGTGACAGTGTGTTTGATTGTGTGTGTGTGCAAGTGTGCGTGTGTGTGCGTGGCGGGAGGTGTTTCCCTACCGATGAAGGTAGTATTTCCACTGTGGTGTTTTCAATCTTGTCCCCTGGGTGCTCCTGGTTTCCGCTGCGAAACAGGAACCTGCCAATTAAATCATGCATTATTTTAACATTTGCATCCAAGAATGAGCACTAGTAGCTTCAACAGGGAGACAGTCCAACCAATATTTGTATGTCATGAAATTGGATACATGAGGTTAAGGCATTCAGCCAACACAAAGCAGTAGAGGATAGTAAAATGATGCATTCTTTTTTTTTTCTTTTTTTTCTATCCCAAATAAAAATATGAAAAAGTTCTTAATCTTCACTTCAGATCCAAATCCAAATGTGACTGAGTGGAAGACTTGAAATTTTGATGGACTAAAATAGAGACAAGGTTGTTGCAGTAATGCGACAGCATGTAAAAAGGTTTATGGAGTACGAATATTTTTGCAAGGCATTGTAAAATCCAGCTGGCTACAGTTGTGTAAGGCATGAAAGCTTGTGGCTTTTAGATTTCATGTTCAAAACAACATTTCTCAACATTATGAATGCTACGTTCTCTTTGGTTTAGGCAGCTGAAGTATTCAAAGAAATCCAAGGTAAACTGGAGGAAAATTGCAGCAATAAGATTATAGCCTTAAAGAAAGAAAAACTTTTTATCCTACTACATTTGAAACAATTTCCTTTCACTATTTGGATGGTTTTAGTTGTTATACTTAGGAGGGAATTGACTGCAGTTGTCTGCCCGATTACAAATCTTTAAAATTCAGATTTTGGCCGATATCAATTTTATTTGTTATAAAGATAAAATACACACTCAATGTTCCAATTTCTTTTTATTAAAAAAAAAAAAAAAAAAAACTGTACAAAACCAGAGGAAGAGGAAGTTCTTTCAGTGATTTTCAGATCTTTGAAGATGTAGATGAGATTGGTGGATAAGCTCCGTTGCACATGTAGGTATGGGCATTGTACTTGTAATGCTATTTTCACAACTGCAGCCTTATTTTACCTCGTTTTAACGTGAATAAAGGGTTTTGGTTGTCTCTCCTCTCAGGCTGGTTTTAACCTGCTTCTATTTCTCCATCTTCCTTCCTATCTGCCTCACCACTGCAGAGCAGCAGCCTGAGAATGCCGAATTTAGAGCGCTCTCATTAGCTCACCCTGACCTCCAGAGACATGCACACACACACATACATCCTCACTGAAGCTGAGCCACACTTACTGAAGGACAGAAAATAAAAATAGGTAAAAAGTTCTCTGTGTGCTTGTGTGTGAAAGTGTTTGGCCTGTAAGGTAAAGATACGCCGCATGTAGGGTGCTACTGCTCCTTACCTTTCTATGCTAACTGGTCTGTCAAATTTAAAGAGGATGTAGTCTCCAGAAGTAGGTGTGATAGCCCAGAAGAAATCTTCTCCAAGGTACGTCTTCTCGAGAGTGTGGCCCTGATAAACCTGCATGATGCAAAAGTCACATTTACTCATAAAAAATGAATTTCAATATGATTCAACTGACAACAATACAGAGCATATATTACAAAACCTCTAGAGTGTTACCTTCATGGAAGTGGAGACCTCTGCTGGGGGATTAACATGCATCTTATGGAGCAGCGGCTTCAGGAAGTCCTTATCCTACAGACGCAGACAGAAAGGAAACCACTGTTTCTATACAGGAAACAGATTCCCCTTACTCGGAACGTCAACAACGGTCAGGACACGAGAACTCACTGTGAGTTTCTGAATCTTTCCAGCAAGAGAAGAATGGAGTCCAACGTGCTGGAAGAGCGAGGGTCTAAACCGCACGCGAAGGCTGGATTTCTGCCGCTCACAGTGTTTCTGGAGAGAAAAAAAAGAAACAAATGAGACAATGTTGAGATTAATCCCTGCAATGTTGAATCTCTTGTTTGTACATTATTGACAGGACATACCGCATCTTTCTCAGGGTTACAGACTTTGACCCAGAGAATATGGTCCAGCAGCCAGTCGATAGGCTTCTCTTTGTAGAACATAAAGATGAACTCAACAATGAGGTTCAGATCAGGAGCCTGGAACATTTTTCCTGTAAGAACAAGAAAACAACTTAAGAAATGTTTCTTAAGTGCCATACTATAAATTGCAAAATATTAACAGCAGTTTGACAGAAAGCCATGCAGCAATGATAGTTTGATGTTTTAGTTCATTTTGGTGCCCATCTAAGACTCATACAGTGTAGTCTGTACATCCTTTACAGATCACCAGTCTAACACAGTATATTGGTTTAAGGGTTTACAAATTATATTTTCATTGTTAAAAACACTCAATGGAACGTGAACTACTGTTTTTTTAATTAAAAGACATGAGATGCAACAAACCAGAAGCCATTATATTTGCTAGTGTGTATAACAATTGGTTTTCTTGGGATCAGAAGTCAGAATTTACAAGTTCTCAGTTGGAAATGCAACAAGACACTGAAGTCTGAATTCAGGCTGGGGGTAGTGATCAAACCACAGTCATTACCTCTATTTAAATCTGCATCTTATTCTAGGAATTAATAATAATTTCATTGACTAATTTTATCTTATTGATTGACAATATTTATCGTTTTGAATTTTAGTAATTTTGAAATGCTGTTACAATGAGTTGTACCTGCAAATTCTATTATACTGCCTTTATAAGCAAAAACTGACTTAATAAAAACTTAGGTATTTAAGAATGCAAGTCATACAGTTTAAAAAATAGATAGTAGTAATAATAGTGCAGAAGTAGTCTGTACCACACTGCATTTGTTTGGTAATTGTTTGAGGCTGATTCATAGAAGGTAATACCAATGAAGCCAAGCTGGGAGAACTCCAGGATCATCCAGTCCTCAGAGGACAGCTGAAGGGCAAAGTTCCTCATAGTGGCAAAATAGTTTGGCTTGGCTACAATGTCATCCTCCAGCTAAAAGAAGCAACACAGAATGATAAAAATACCAGAAAGAAACACACTGTGTGAGATTAATGTGAGGTTACCCTTAATGGGGAGGGGAACTCTTCTATTTTCATCATCAACATTGTCTGAGCTGAGCTAGGAAACAACTACACTAAACTAGAATTGCAGGTTACACTAAGACAGTTGAAAATATTTTCTCATAACAATACCTCTTTTCTTTCCACTGAGCGCAGACAGAAATAACATTTAATGGATGAGAGAAAAAGGAAGTTTTAACACAGTAAACATTCTGTCAACACTTCTAACTTCATTATGATCATAAACAACATGCCTAGATTACATCAGACAAGAGTTGGAGAAGCCCAAGAGATTTATGGTAATAGAGAAAATCGCTGCCATCTTAGAAAGCACTAGTTAAGTGCTGAGGGAAAGAAAATGACGGCCTTTTCTAATTTTCAGAAATAAAAACAACTTTCTTGTTTGGTTTCATTAGGTTACTGATTACAACAGTTTCTCCTCTATTAAAGATTTGTTAGCCTTTAGAGAAATAAATTTTTACTTGTAGCAACACAAATATCTCATGTTCAAGATATTTAGAAAAAAAAAAACTTCAATTCATGTACATTTACACATTGGGGGGAAAATATACAACATAATAATATATTTTAACAAAATCGCTTCATGTACCATTTCATCATGATAGTAAATATAAAAAGATTGCTATCATTGCAAGATTTTAAGCAAAAGGTAAGAATAACATCACCAACTCCAATGTCTCTCTGACAGGCTTTTTAACCAAACAGAGATTTATAAAGGAGTGGCAAAAGCAAATGAGGTGGATTAGCAGAATTGCTAACAACTGATGGTGTCATTAAGGCATGTTACTGTTGGATGTCTTCTCTGCAGCTATTATTTTGAGCTGTTAGCATATCATCACAGGCACGAGGCTGTCATACAGCAAAAATTTTCAGTCAGAGGTCGAGCGCTAGCTGAGATCTTTCCTCCCCACAACACCATCACTCTTTTAAATTACTTGGATGATACATGTTAAGACAACATTTAATTTCCCTTTGGCATAAAAGTATTTTTCAACTGAATTAAAGAGAAGTGGGTATGTCAAAAAGTGTTGAAAGCAGGAGTACTGTTGATTTTAGCAGAGGAGATTTTGGCATAAAATTTTTATTTATGTAGGATTCTTTCCCCACCAAATGTGTTGAGATTCTATTTTGTAGAATTTCCATGTTTCATTATGCAACCGAAGTTAAAAAACATACATTTCACACATCTTTAGCAGGGTTGCTGGTAAAATGGCTGGCACTGTAGCAGAGTTATAAATACTGTACACGTATCTTGACTGACATGTACTATTTGCACAGAAAGGTTTATTATTGTAATATTTTACCTTTCAGTGTGAAGTTGTGTGAAACATGTTGTGTTTATATTCATGTTCCAGCAAACATACCAAATTGAGACTCTTCTGAATTGTGCTACACATAATGATTCAGCTCCTAATAGAAGCACTGAAGAAATTTCTGCATTAAAATTCAAGTACATACCTGGACATAATAAACCCCTTTGCTCACAGCATACATCATGAGAAAGGAATAATCCAGATTCTGCTTCGTTCGCCATCTAAATAAAAACAGACGTCATTGAAACACAAACATAAAAATCAACCCATGATAGCTGAGTCCATCCTCCTGCATGTTAAGGAGTCTTACATTTGTGAAGTGCATGTCAGACAGACTGCTTTACATGTACAAAGCAAAAGTGTTTTTCCAGGTATGCGTGCAAAGTTGCGAGAGCAGACTGCTTGAATAATTTATAAACCCCAGCTGCCACACTAATTGTTTGATCCAAATGATGTAGCGGTCGGGAATAAGATTGCTCACAGAGGACTGCAGGTGTTTCTGTGTGGGAGCTGTCAAACACATATTTCTGACTATACAAGCTCTGTTACATGTAAATGTGCATGTCTGCCTTCTTATAACACACCAGTAAGAAGGGATGGTCACTTATTCCAACTTTGAAAGTCCACAATATTTTATTAGCTAATTTAGATGCAAACACAGAAAATGTGACAATCATGTCGATCTAGAAGCAATCTGAAAAGTCTGCACACTCAAACACCCACACAGAGTGCAGCGTTCCTGAAGGCTATTATGTGAATACATAGAAGAAGCCTGCACTGCACTGTAAACAGATTTCTAATCAATTCAACTACAAAGAGAAGATAAAGCACGGTGGATCAGATGGAGTCCTGCTTAGAGACAGCGATGCAGAGTGCTGCTGCTGATGACCTTGATTTGACTTTGACAAATGCCTGTGGAATACTAAGCGCCCCATCAAGCCACCTAAAAGCTATCACATACTCCCTCCCCTCCGTGTTCCCCTGTCTCATCTCTCCACTTTTTCTGCAATCCTCATCACAGCTCTTTTACATTCCATCAGAGCATTGGTTAATCTAAATTTAACTCAGTATTTTATCATGTTTTATTACTAAGAACCAGAAGAAACGTTGATGTGTGCTGTACACAAAAACAAACACCAGAGATCTGACCACTCTTATACATTTAACAGCTGTCTTCAAAAATCTTCAAGTCTTTATCTTTTTTTTTTTTTTAAACGGTCTGTCTCATTAGCACATCAAAGCTCTAATATGCATCCTACTTTGCTCAACTCAAAAACCGGAGAGCTTTCAATATAATCCACGTTTAGTTAAATCTAAATATTATTTTAAGTGGTAAACTCAGTCTTTTTACTCAATTAAAAGATACATGGGTCAATGGAAAACCATCTGTGGCCTTAAGGTAGTTTTATATAGAAGAATAACTTTTTTTACATTACCGGTACATATTTCATTCAAGTTTAAAGGAGGTGGTAGCAATTTAATAAGAGAATAATTTTTCTTATTGGCCAACTAACAAAAATGACCAAAATCTCCTGAGTGGCTGATGATGTCGTCTTGAGGACTCCACTGACTCCCCAAAGTTTAAGCAGGTCAAAGTGCAATATAAAACTACACTCACAGCTGATTGTAAACAACATAAACTCCATTTCTGATTCAGACTATTAACAATGTCGGTTTTTTAAGACATCACAACTTTTATTGTGATCTCTCATCACAATAAAAGTTGTAATGAGAGATCAGCTGATTGTGAAGCATTACCAAGCACTGAAAAGCAAATTAGTTCTTTTACAGATTCAGTTAAAAACTGTCTCTAACGTAAAAAAAACAACAAAAAACATATTCAGAAAATTTTCCACTTTCTTCATGTAGCAGAATTAGCGATAGATATCTGTTTACCCTAGTTAAGCATCTAAACCACTTTTGTGAAAAAGCTCAAAGCTCTGAGCTGAACAGAGAAGATCTGGGCCAACAAAAGGGACTTAACGTCTTCTGCCAAGATGGATGTCTGATGCCTCAAAATCACTTATTAAGGTGATTTTGGAGACTTTAAATTGCTCCCCCTTTATTTATTCCTCTCTCCATGTCAGTATGAAGTCTACGCTTCATACTGGCATGGAGAAATAGGTGGAATAGTTAAATTTTGATTGAAGTTTAAACATTTAAATCAGTTTACTTATTCAGAAAATTTTCCACTTTTTCCATGTAGCAGTGGAGCAGAATTAGCAATAGACATATGTTTACCATTTGTTGGTGGGTTGATATTTTGTTCAACATATTCACATTTTTAAACAAAACGTTTGATTAATAATATTAAATCAAATTCTTGACTATACTATTAACTAGTTCCCAGTCGCTTTAATTTTAACAGACTTTACTTAAAGTGTAAGCATAATTAACAAATATTTTCTTTAGATTGTCTTTGTTTCCTTTTTTAAGTCAAACAATTCAATCTGTAGACATTTTTTTTGATAGTTTACATAATCATTTCAAAGACTTATGTACAGTAATATAGCTTAACGTAACATATCTACTAAGGTCTTGTTACTTGTGTAATGTATTTTTACCTGACTCTTTCTTTGGAGTCTCCAAAAGTCTCTTTGAGGTTGGTCAGGTCAGGATAATAGGCGGCTGGTGGGGATATGACTTCCAACAAACCCGAGTTGAGCTCTGTAGAAAACCTAATGACAGAAATGGTTTGAACACAGATGAGACATAAAGCTTTCTGTGGGTTGCTGTGTACAAATGTTAGTATTCTGAGCTTTAAAGCTGTCTGCAGAAAAAAAAAGAAGTGTACTTACTCTTTTTCGAGGCCAACAACCACGCTGTGAACATAGTCCAGGTCCGTCTGCAGAGATCACACCAGGAGGAAACATTACACCCACGCAGTATGGTTTTTTCGTTTGCTTTTTCCTTCGACTGAAAAAGCATTGTACTATCACTCAAGTTCTCACCTCCCCAACAAACACAATGATGACACAGTCAAGCTTTTCCTCTGGTGAGAGCTTGTCTATTAGTGAACGCAGCGTCTCTGACAGATACGACTTCACCTTTCGCTTCACTGTGGGGATCCCCATCACCATGGTAACTGAGGAAAAGATACAGCACGAGGTGAGAAACAGGAAAGGACCAGAGGGGTAGTAGTTTAATCACAACTGAGTGGGCCAAAACAAATCATCTTTAGAGAGTGAGTGAGACAGTCGACAACAGATTAAGTCAACCTAGATCCACAAAAAAATGCAATTTGTGCCAAGACTGGCAGATGGCATAGAGAAGGATGACAAATAGAAGGAGTTTGTAAGATACAATGCCACAAGACACAATTATAACTCAACAGGAATATTTTTGATTATTAGCACTGTTTTCCCACAGAGAGAGATAATATGGATATGGTTCAATGGGTATGGGTGGGAGATGTAATTAACAAGTATCTTATAAGGTTCATATACTGTAAACTACATTATGACAATATTCAGATTTTAAAATAAGACAATATTTTATTTGAAAATGCTATGACATTATAGCTTATACAAACTTTGAAAAAAAAGTCTATATATATATATAAATATATATATAAAAACTTTGCTCGTTAGCTTTTGCCTCACAGCAAGCTAAAGCAATCCATCAACTCAAATACTAAAAAATAAATAGTATTGTGGGTCTCTCTTTAATCATAGAGGTAAAGGTTTCACTAGAGTTTGCCTGGTTTACATTAAGGTCAATGTTTTGCTTAGGAAAGGTTAACCAGGGTTAAGAGCTGATAACAGTTCTAAATGACTTACTTTATAGGGGCAGCAATCAGCAAATATGAATATGGAATGTGTGAGAGAGTGTGTTTGATAGTTGCAGGCGGAGGACGGTTAAAGGGGGAACATGCTGACTGCGCTGATTCAGTGGACACATGGGGCCCAAGTAAAAGCACACAACAAAACTTGAGGTGTAGCATGAGTGAACAGCACGGCGGATTGAGAAGGGGTGCAATTCTCTAGAGTGATCTGTGCAGCATGGAGAATCTGTCCTAGTTCTGCTTTTGTGTTTTTCACACTGAGCTCCATGTTGTATAGCGACACCCACCACCAAGAAAGTAGGTCGAGGATGAAAGGAGAATGTGGGAGGAAGGAGAAAAGACAAGAGTGACAGGGAGGATGGCAGACAATGAATGAGGGATAATGCATGCATGTGCAGCAGGACTGACTCCAGGACTGCACCGCCCCTCGTCCCTTGATCAGCTCGCCCGCTCCGCTCCGCTGGGCTGTCCTTTTCACTCCACCAGAAGGCAGGAGGAAAAAAAAAAAAAAAAACATGCTACATGTTTCTGTCAGATCGCTGAAAACAAGGGATTGGTACAGTTTCCAGTGTTTTGCAAAATGTTGTTCAATCATTTACTGAAATGAGTGTGAACATGTTGTTTTTAGTTCAGACACCATGGATACAATTTATTTAGTGTGAAATAAAAAAAGACAAGAAGAGTGAACGAAAGATAAAACAAGCAAAAAAAAAGAAAGATACAAGAGTAAAACCATACACAGCTGGTAAAATAAGTATTGAACATTAAAATGCCACATTTACATTTTAAAACATGAATTGTGACAATTATTGTACAATATTCAGCAGCTCAACTGCACAGCTAAATGTAACTCAACTGGAAATAGCCGATAAATTGGTATGAAAGCCATATTTGTGCTTGCAAAACTGACTACATAGAGTAATGGCTTTACAGCCTAAAAACAGCACATTTAACTTTTTATCTTCACTTACTTTTTATATAATCATCTCAATAAACGGTAAAAAGTATTTTAGTAAACTTTGAAGTCCATACACCCTCCACGTGGTAGCATATCATTCATTTTTAAAACGTTCTCAACACTTTACATTAGGTGATGGAACAGAAATGATTTGCATTTAAGAAAAATGCTACTAATAAAAACAATAAATGTTTTCTTTTTTACTGTCTTAAGTAAATATCATTGCCATATAGGTTTAAATTTAAATACTAGAGATCTTCAATGAAAAAAAAGCACTTCTAACAGAGTTTGTGTCTTTCAAATCATGACATCATCTTCCCTTTTGGTCAATAAATTTTTTAAAGTCATCGATTATGACAGGGATTAAAATGAACTCTAACACTCTTGAGTAGGGAAGTCAGTTTACTCAGCTGAGAAGCAGGAATCAGGAGGGTTGTGGTGGAAGAGCTGCTTCACTGTAACCACAGGCATTGCTGTCACTAACTGGTTTCACAGTAGTGATTGCACTGTTAAAATATGAATCATCATATCATTAGTTTCATCTGTCAACAACCAAAGTGCCTCAAAGAAGAGTTTGTATTGGTGTTGTGGAAGAGTCAGGTGAAAGGGATACCATAAACAAACCAATATGCTTTTAGGTAAGCTTGTAAAACACTGTAGAGGAACAGTTCTGTGGTGCTTTGGTCCATTCATTCTGTGCCACATCACTTCATAGCATTATGAAGTGATGTGGAACAGTCCCTGAAATCCTGAAACTCAAACATCAGACCAAACAAGTTTTACCTCAGAAAATCTCAAATGTACTGTAAATAAGAAAACAAAACCACAAAAGATGCAAATATGAGGTTTGTCAGCTGACAGCACTGCTGTAGTGTTTCCTTCTAAAAACAAGAAAGAATCTGTGGCATAGAGATCTTGTGATCGAAGAAGTTGCCCACCAAAGGAGAGATAAAAATCTGGGATCCTCACAATCACAGTTATAGTTGTCAGAACTAGTAAGTGAGACGCCAATGAATGACAATATTCATGTGATGGGACTGGAAACTCCAACTGTCGTCCAATCTGAGTGTCTCCACGCTGAGCAGACACTGAAGGTTGTGAGGTTACATCTTCCTTTTCCTGTCACATTTTTAAATAGAGAAAAACATCTGAGACCACAAATATCTGAGCAAGCACATGAATGCCCACCTGGATCTGTCTCAGAAGTCCCTCCACACACTGTTATTTCATCAGCATTGTTAAATTTTTAGTTGGATAGCATCCTGAATTGTGCAGCTATAAATAACCCAGTGCCAAACATTCACAGACTGGCAATGAAACAAGAAATCCAAGATAAGATAGATTTCTAAGCTCTATGATGCAGTGCTGGTATCTTGAAGGAAGGGTTGCCAGTGGCAACTAACAATGTCATGTATCCAGCATTACTGGTACAGTGAGAATGTATAAAAAAAACGTCCCACACATCAATAAAAAAAAAACAACAACAAATCCCTTGAAGATTAGCGTAACCAGTCAAATGTCCTGGTTTACAGAGTAACTACATTAAAGGAACAATGAAATAAAAACAGAACTAAGACTATATTGTTACATTTAAAACTTAAAATTTTAATCAATTAGACAAGCTAGGGAAAATCTGCAGGCAGCAGTTGTGACCCACCATGACAGATCACTTCCCAGGAGCTGTAGCTCCGCTTTGTGCATTGCAATAAACCCAACTGAGCATAATTCAGAGACGAAAGCTGATGGCACTGAGGCAAAGCGCTGCAGTGAGTTGGCATTCTCTTTCACTTCTGAAGAAAGCAACAGTCCCTTAAAACATTGCTGACAAGAAGTATTTGTACACCTGGTCAGACAAGGACAACTACTTCCTTGAAATCTTGTCAGGCTGAGCCTTAGTGACATCTCAGGTCCCTGATCAAAGGACAGGAAGTAAAAGGAAAAAAAGCATAAAAAGGCCGCATTTTACTTAAGGCAAAAAACTGCTAACAATGATATAGAGACTTCATCTTTTGTTTTCATTAATAGCTACAGTTGACTTGACGTTTTGTTGTCTGTTTAGAGACCGTTTTATTTTCTCAATTTTAATGATTAAAAATGGGACAGGGCCATTAGAATGATTTAAACCTTAAGTTTACTTCAGCCTTAAATCTAGTGCACACATAAAGCATAAAAAGCAAGATAAGGACACTTCTTGTATCCGGTTTATGTTATCTGTGTAAAGTTTTGCTGCAATGCTCTTTAGGAAGAACATAAGAGGAAAACAATTATAATTTTAATTATAAGTTATGTTTTACGTAAATATCTGTGTGGAAAGCTAAATCCTCCGAGGACACTTGTGAACAAGTAACAACTTGAGAACATGTTGAGACCTGAGGATCTCCCTGGTGTAATAAAGATGTCGGCAGGCTTTACTGTGTTTGTTAATCATTCGCTGTGCAGAAGGGGTTGGAGGGGAAGCAACATTAAAAGTTGGCAAAGTTAACTTCATGCTGAGTAAGCAAAATGTATAAATCCACTTTTTACCTCCTGTGCGTCCAAGACCCACTTGGACTGCCGGCTGCAAGCTGCCCTCATTGTTGAGGAGGTGAGGCAGGTGGTGGTAGATGTTTGGCACCTGGAGAGCTTTCTTGTTTGTGAGCTCCTTCAGTAGTTTCTGTGTCTCATCTGAAAACAGGGCCGAACAAAACAGTTCATGGTGAGCTATTTTAAGAGCTCCAACTGGAGAGGATTTATGAGCACAAGGCCAAATTGTTTAGACAGATATCACATTGAAACCAAACATCACATAAGTCATTACTGAGTGATAAAGAGCAGAAAGATAGATGAAAGCAAAATTCTGATGATGTAGTTCTCAGCTGTCAGCTGTAAAATTTGGTCATATTTAATATATGACTTTAAAAAAAGAATGCTTTTAATCATTAGAGCTAATTAAGTAATATTAAACTTAAGTAAACTGACAAACAAAACACATTAATGTGCAAACTGTCACAAATACACATTACAAATCAGTTTCAGAGATATTAAACTGATTCCAGTTTGGTGAGCTTTCAATCATAGCTTTATGATTTCAATGAATAAGCTTTTCAAATTAGCTAGTGCGTCACCATAACAAGGATCCTGTTCAACAAGATAATCCATTTCTCACTTATTAGATATAAGGTTTGTTTCACTGCTGTCAGTGTCACAATTAGTTGTTTTCAGTGGGTTTTATGTATTTTATTTGACTTGATAGATGTTTCTTCACACCATTGTGATGAAATAATAATTTAATCCATAAAGATAACCAGCAGTACAAGAAGGAATGCTGGATTGGAATAAAACAATGTTGAGAACAATGCCTGTCAAGGTGCAGACCTCGGTTACCTGAGAAGTTAATAAGCGCATCTTTGCTGCCGTTGGTTTCGGCGATGGCCCGTTTGAACTGCTCGAGAATGTGGTTGAGCTCAGACGAACGCTGCAGAGTCCTGTGTTCTGCAACACGAAGCCGTTCTTTCAAAGCGTGGAACTCCCGTTGGTATGCTATCAGCTTCTCTATAAAGACATATAAATATGTGGATTAAACTTCGTGCATTTAAAGGTGACAACTTGCATAGAGAAATAAAGAAAAGGAGAAAAACATGGCTTAAAGACTTGAACCATGTTTTTCAGCAGTATTGGCGTATCTAACCGCTTCAAATCCTGATTTAAATATTTATTGGATGTTTGGCCATGCAATCCTAAATGTATTTATGTTTATGTTTTGACAAACTCTGAGTAAACTGGGCATTTTTTCTCTGCATTTCATGCAACAGCGGTTGAAGTTTAGGGAGAACAGAATGCAACAACCAGATCTAAGACTCAGTTTGAGGAGGAGCACAGATCTTATTTTTAGAATAAACAGGGTATAAAAAACAGAAGCTGAATTTGATTTTGGTTGAATTATGGGCGAATGTTTTTGATGAGCACTGGAGAAAGGGAACAGTAGCAGGAGCAGAGGAGTACAAGAGTATAACAGATGGAACAATGAGATCTGGATTTCTGAAGACGAGAAGGTAAACCTTAGTCGTGTTTCATCTTGTATTGAGCCAAATTTCATAAAAAGTCAAGAAATAAATGCTTCACAAAGCTCCAAAAACTGACCCACAATGTTCACAAAAAGGATATAGCTGTTGCAACAAATGAATATCTATTATAAACAATGTGACATTGCAGTCTGTTAGGACAGTGTTTCACCTCATAAAAACAATACAATCTCATGCAGAGGACATTAACCGGACTCATTCCTCCAATCACACATCTTTCATTGAAAATTTACAAGTTGTACATGCTAAAAAAAAAAAAAAAAATCCCGTTTCAGAAAATCCCTGACCATCTGCACAAAGTTCATGTATAACAGCAAACAATGGGTATACATACGCCAACAGTGGCTGTTGTATCTTGAAAGGCATCCAGCATGAGCTCCTTTTTCCAAACACACACCCACTCCGGAGACAAAGCCCACTTCGCACAAAACTACTTGTTATGCAGCATTAAGAACAAAAGATCTCCCATATTTTCTATAGATCAGTGCATTTTTAATGCAACCATAATCATTGTAGAATACTTTAGTCCAGGTTTGACCAGTTTACAGGCAACGCTTTTCAAGTTTGTCTCATGAAAAGCGATAGAAAAAGAACAACTTTTTATTGGCTGCATGGAAAGTGTTAATAAGAAACGAAAAACAGGACTTCTGCAAGATTTTCTTTCAGTGTATGGATGGAAGGGGGTGGGGCAGCCATTCCTCTTGACTGAATATGGAAATAAGCAGCAAAAACCTCCTTCAGAGAATGAGTGGTACAACCTCCTTTTTTTTTTTTGCATCAACAGACTAATATATAAAATGTGTAACTTATAAACACAAAAAAGGGGAGTGAGACTTTAAAAACACAGTCAATGGTTTTAAAAAATAGACGTGTGTAAAGCTAGGAATAGCTGTGTGCAAGTTTATAACAGCAGCAAAGTTGGTGTCGACCACAACATAGTTTTTGGCTCATTTCTTTTGCCAATCTGTGATAAACTCAGGATTCCATAAGTGTTACATCAATAATTTATTTCATGTTTTGAGGGGTTTTAGTAGAAGCCTGTATTGTTAGGAGTCACTGCATTGTAAAATGCTATTCCTCAAACTACAGGAACAGTGCCTCTATGTTTGCAAGTATAGCTGAGCAAGAACCAGCTTAAGGCCAGATGGCAGGCTGCTGAAACTTTAGAGGATTGAAAACAATGAACGTTATGGAGCCAGCAGCACTAGAAGTATAAACTTGACCTGAAAGTACAGATGGGCAATATCCTCTCGGACTTGTGGTTGTCAGTGCGTGCTGAGAAGGTGTGATATGGGCTTGGGTAGTCTCTGATCTTTCTTCTTTCAGCTTTAGAGTGGCCTTTAACAGTGCGGTCACAATAACAAAGCCCTGGATCCCTTCATCTTTCCCTCACCATCACTCTCTTAAATAAGCTATTGTCCACCCTCTGTGGTCACAATATTGGTTTTCTTCGTTTTTTTGTTTGTTTTTTTCCCACAGAAGCTTGTTATTCACCCCTGAATGTTGGTCTCTAAGACTCACACAGATGTTGTCATTTGGCCCAGACTTCAAGGAAAGGGCAACTTCAAACTGCATACAAGACTTTCATCTTCACTCCCAACCCTTTAATTGTAGGATGTTGCTGAAATGAAGCTCCACCTGCGCTCTTACAGTGAGAACGGATCAGAAAGCAAGCAAAAGAGACGAAAATTTGGCAAAGATACGTCTGTTGCCAGACGTATTACATGGCAACAGTGGGGGAAGTAGCGTGTTATATGTTGAAGCTATATAAAAAGTAATTGTGGAATAAACAACCTGTTAGGTACAGGTTGTTTATTTCTAGAGATGGAGGGAGCGGTTCACCTTCCAGCTGGAGAAGAATAATCAAATCAAACTAATCATGATGAATCGATAACTGGAATACTCGTTAACTAATTTAGTAATTGATTAATCATTACCTGGATTATACAGACTCAAAAAAAGCTGAAAGATCCCCACCCTCAGAGCAGTAATTAAGTCAAAACTTTACCAAAAAAAGCATACATTTATTTGTAAGAGGAAAAAAACAACTTTGTTTGCAACAATTTTTAGCCAGAACTCGTCAAGTGGCATAGTTTTAGCTTCACCTTGTTCAAATTCAGTAAAAACAAATACATTAAGCTCCCTTTGATATCCAATTATTAATTGGTTAATCAAACAAAAAAAATAATAATTACCAGATTAGCCACAAGCAGAAAGGGCTGAGCTTTTCATATTTATGCAAGAAGTTTTTTTTGACTTTGCTACAAATGATCAAGCGTACACTAAAGGCAATAAATGTTATCTTAATTAAAAAGGAATTGATTATTTCATTTTTATGCATTTATAATATTGTGTATAAAAAAAATGCTAGCGTGGTTAAATGAAAAATCTGATGAAAGATATTTTTATCTGATTAATCGATTGTCAAAATAAACGCTAGAATAATCGATTGTTAGACTGCCAGTTGCAGCACGACTTAAGCACAGCTAGAGCGAAAACGGAATAGTTACGTTCATAGCATATTATTCAAGTGTTAGAATGGTCTAGTCAAAGTTTAGCACTAGATACAATTAAAATTTTTCACAAAGACCTGAAAGAGAAAGCTCTACAATATATTGACTACAACATAAAATCTTTAAAAAATTATGTGGTTGTAACAGAACAACACTGTAAAAACTCTTTCCTGCTGTACTTTGCTTCGATTCCTTTGGCCAGCATATTTTATTGGAGACATGTGGGAGGAATGAGGGGGCAGATATGTAAATGGATGCTCAGCAGCTAGCCTTTAGAACGAGCTGAATCAAAGTCGCATACACTGGCTTGGACACGCACACATCTACAATTGATGAAAGCACTGCTCTCAAAAACAAAAAATTTTAAATTCTTGTAAAACTTGCACCGACTCATTAATTAGGCCTATCTGGATTTAATGGAGGATAGTACGTGCATTTCCATGATGTTCGCTGCATTGATTTTTGTTTTTATTTGAGGGTTTTTTTAGTGGCTGGGGAAACTGTTCTTAATGAGACACAAAATCAGCATGAGAATCTTAAACTCACAAGTCAGGCCAAATTATTGTAAATGTTACCATATAAAAGGGCCCACCGGGCTAAGTTGATTGTATTGTAATCAGTGAGGTCAATTTAGGCTACCCCTTGACGTTTAATAGGTTTGCTCAAACCCATATAATCTTGCCTTAATGTGGTTTCTCTGTTAATTCAGTCACCACCTCCATTCAGCTCTTATCTTAAGAATAGCGCTTCTAAGCTCAGAGTTTAAAATAACATCGCCTGAGGTGTTGTGTAACGGCAGAAATATGAGTTTGATGTCACAAACAACAGGAAGCTTAGCTCTTTTGTCTTCCTTATTCTAAGGCTCATACTTTGTAAATGTAAGGTCACTTTTAGACGCAGTAAGAAAAGAAAGTAAAGCCATTACGTAAAATGTTAGGAATGTCCCAGATCAGATCAAGACATACCGTACTTTAAATGATAGGTATCCAGGTTCCTGTCAAAATTTGCATTCCACTTTGTTGAGATAAGCAAGTGTTTTTTCAGCAGTAATCTTCATAGTGAAAGAAAAGCAGTATTGGCTGCTGCAGCTCCCAGTACATCTGAGTCAGGAGAACTACTTTTCTGTAAGTTTTGTGTTCAAAAATAACCGGAGAGCCCCATTGAAATACACTAAAAGCAGGGTTATTAAGTCATATCAAAACCATGAGCAAATATGGCAACGTTAACCTATAGCTTCAGCAAATATCTTCATGTGAAATCATCATCAAAGTGAGTTAGAAATTAGTTTATTGAAGTTTGCAGCTGTAGTTTTTAAGTAAGACTATATACAAACAAAGGTGTTTCAGGTGATATGCTGTCAGAATACAGCAGATTTTTTAAATCAAGTTAATTGTCTGAATTGCTAAGGGAAAGATCATAATTATTACTAATATTTAAGTGAAACAGTTTTGAGACAAATAAGTATGTTTCCAGTAAGAACATAGCTGTTTTTGGTACAGCTTGTTTTCAGTATGACAAAAGGTAAAGAGAAAATCTTGGCTTTCCTACGTAAAACCTTAAGCCACAACTTTATGAATGTCAAAGCTAAAGCAAAATAGTTATTTTTATATATGTATGTATAAATACAACTGACAAAGACTGTATCAGCCATTTATCTGTTCATCCAAAGCCTGCACTGCTAATCTGCCCTTCACTTAATTCTGTCTTGCTGAGGCAAGGTGCTGACAGACAGTTCATGAGTGCTGAGGTGGGATTTGTGTCGCATGTGTACACAAGTGGAAGACATGCAGCACAGAATGTGCAGATATCAGTGATGGAGCCAAGTTTCACACTTCCAGCACATTTTCACTTTTCAACACACAACTGATCACCTATCAATCCCTAGTAGCATCGCGACAAATATGAAATTACTGAATAAAGGACAAGAAGGTGAAGACTGTGTGCTAAAATAAAAGCGATACTGGAAAATGGATGATTTATGAGCTGATTTAGAAAGTGTCTTAAAACACAGACTCAGCTAAATCTTACCAGTGATGCAGATGATTCAACATAAACTGTGAAGCAGAAAGTGTGCTTGCGGGGTAATTTAACCCAATTACACACACAGAAATATCTGCCATAGTACTGGATGTTGATTTATCTGCTGAAGTCTAAAGATATCACTGTTACATCTCTGGTTATGCAACAGAAAGACATTAAGCAAAAGTTACGTTTTGCTTGCCATTCTTAAAAACAGCAAACTCACTTCATGCATAACGAGTTTTAGAGAAAAAAATGGCCTCGTTTATATTTCCACCACATTTTCCTTTTGTAATGCAACATTGCAAAATATATTTGACTAACTAAAGCAGCAACCTAGTCACTAGAAACTGTTTTGATGACATATAGTAGCTAATTTACCCTAAATGTATGACAGAATTTGTTCCTGCTGTGAAATAAAACCAATCATTTGACAGAGTGCCCAGTCCTTAATCTCGTTTCAACTGGAGAACAGCAACTTTACATGCATTGTGCATATAGGGAGTGGTGCGCCTGCTGACTATGTGGCTTTAGAGAAGAGCTTATACAGTATGTACAAAAGAGAACTTTGCCAGCCTGTGAAATCTTAAGAAGTGCTAAGAAGACATTGATGTTTGTTGAAAAAGGTTCACAAACCTGTCTATTTTGATCCATTATACCTCAAACTCCTCAGAGATTAAATACTTAAAACCATGTCGAAATAAAACATCGTCTTTATCTTAATCTTTTTCTACTTCTCATTTGGTCTAAAAATTGAGAAGTATGACAGTGATCTCTGTTTAAACCTGCTTGTCAGTATATGCAGTCTGCATATACTGCAGAATAAAAACAAGCTGCCAAACACACATCACTAATACTGCACGAGCACACAGTAGTAGTATTGATTTTTGGAGGTATTGTCTTGACAAGAAGTGCAAATCAATCCATGAGTCGGCATGTGATACTCCCCTAACGGTTTCGAGTAATTTGCAGGGAAAAACGCACACCTTTATCCAGCTCTCTCTTTCTGAGAGGCTTCTACATCCTTTTATTTAACTGATAAAATGAAAGCAAAAAGGTCGAGTGATCAAAGAGAGAAAGAGTGCCTGAAAAGCTCAGCTCATTTGCCCGCTTGGCAGGTTTCCCACCCAGCGTTTTAATTTTGCTTCCTCACCATGGACTCATTGTTTTACCCCAACCACCACCCAATGTTCTTCCTCTCCTGTGCTGCAAGTCCCGATAAGATCCAGCAGTTGACTGGTTTTCTGTGTGGGAGATCAAGCGGTGTGTTACACCATATGATTTCATTCATCTTACTTTCACCTCTCTGACTTTACCGTCACAAGCTTTTTTTTTTTCTTTAAAGTTCCCCTCAACGAAAGGGTTTTTCTGATGTAATACATTTTCTAGAGTACCATCTTTTAATAACTTTATTACCATCAATTCATCTCACACTCACTGATTTCCCCCATCCAGATTTCACATTTCAAGTACATTTATAAATCTATAACAAACTCATTAACGTAGCAGTCGTATCAGAAAAAGCAGAAGTACTAAAGTACAACTTGAGCAACAGAAAATCATATGATGGCTGTTACAAATAGACTGATTTGCTTCATTAAAATAATGAAACATCAACTATTATTTAAGTTTAGCTTCTCTTAAAAGATTGCAGTAAAATAAAAAATAGGTACATTTCCTGTCATATTTAAACTGGACTTCAACAATGTTAGTAGTCCTATGCACACCCAGCCATCATAAATACTGGTGATGCTCTGCAAAAACCCTGCCAAGTATTAGTTGGCAGCGGGGTTTTGCTCCCCTCAGCTGAGCAGCTATTTGTACCATGTTCATAGCAAAAAGAAAACTTCCAGACGGCAAATTAAGAATTGTGTTACCTTACCAGGAATTGCAGTTTTAAAGAAAGGAAAGCAGCACTGCTTTCAGTATTATAAAGAGATTCACTACAATAACTAACAGTTCTGGTATATAAAAAAAAAGTACCAATAGACGTAAAATAGATTAATATTTTATTGTTTTCAGCCACTTGTATTAATTATTTCAATCACTTCTATTCCAGTCTAAAAAGTTAGAATAATCCATCTTTTTTATTTTCATACCATTTACTGAGTAGGGAAAAACACTCACTATGTCGGGTGATTTCCACTCGACATAACTGGAGTACTTAGATATCAGAACTTTCAGTCCGTAATGATTTCCTGGATTTAGGATTTTGACATTGTTTTCACAGGCTTTTATCTCCTGCTTACTTCAGGAGACCACAGGAAGCTTTTTTTTCCCTTTAAAGTTCCCCTCAACAAAAGGGTTTTTCTGATGCAATACGTTTTCCAGAGTACAACCCTGGCTTATTAAATAAGCAGGGGTAGATATTTGATGACAAAATGAATTCTTGTACAAAAGAGTTTCGATTTCTATTTATCTTTTCCGGATAGAATTGAGTGTAGAGTTAGAATTGCTCGTCTTGCACAGCCACATCAAATGTGTTCTCCTGAGGCTCATTTGTCAGATTAAAAATAACCGTTATGCAGGTAATAAATATACTTTTCTATAAGGGCACATTTCAGTGTTTTTATTGTTCTGATGTAATATTCTAATCTTAAATATCATGTCACTAGCTGTCAGCGGAAAATCATCATAAATAACATAAATAACGGCTTTAAAAGATTAGTCTGTGTGTAATTAATCAATACATGTTCATTTAGTGAATTGAGTGACATAAATAATGAGTATTTTAATTTATCAAATATGATTGTATAAGCAGCAAGTAGTTCATATAAAACTGGATTTTTGCTTCGACTTTTTTAATAAACTGTTATGATTTCCATGTTTATTCTTTCCATAGATATTAATCCTAAAAATACATACAGCTTAAAAAAAATGTCCTCGCCTTTCAGAATGCATATTTTTTTAACCTTCCTGCTTCAGATAGAATAAACGGTACTGATAAATTTGAAGACTGACTTTGACAACCAGAGAGCCAGAAGGGCCTATGGACATCAAACATGTCCAAATCATTCTAACAATTTGTTTAAGGTTCATGTAAATTTCTTTACCTGGGATGCCAATATCAAGTATTGTGCTACAGTATATTATGAGTTTTCGAAAAATCACTTTTATGGAAACCATCTGTGTTGCCAAGAATGGACCTTTGAATTTCTGAGGAAATGGAAATGTAAATATGACGAAGCTCACAGCAAACTTCAGAGAAGTGTTGAAATCAAACACATACCAACTTCCTGTGACACACAGAACAATTTATTTTAGTTCTAAGTATGCTTGAGGATTGAAATTTCTTTTTATATCATTGTCTTATTGCCAAGCAGCCACAATATTTACTGGCATGCAAATAGACAACAAACAAAGTGCATACCAGTATAAAGAGAAGTCTCATGACACATAATAAAACAGAGGACTACTAGAAGCAAATAACAGCCATCTCTCTCCCCCAGACTGAAAGGAAACTGTGTGCTGTCTGGGAATGCTGTTCAGAAGTAAAAGAGGGAAAATGCTCAAATGAATGGAGAGCACTGTGGCACAGAGGAAGTCAACAGAAAGCATGAGGAGGCAAACAATAACGATTGTTAACTCACTAACCGCTGACGACATCCGTTTAAATGGAGGAAAACTGCTTTGGACAACGACAAATGTGTATGTCTGCACCTCACTGCTCCACTGCCTTGTCAGCATTCGAGGCCTCTCCCTCTCCATTATACAGATAGCACCTCAGGATCCTCACATCTTTTAAGCTTTACTCCTTCCACTCTCCTTTGCCCTCGGGGCCACTTGGGATTTGGCTGGCAAGCTGCCCCGTTTCAAACTGTCCACTCTAAATGTGCGCAGAGACACACACTCAAACAGTGAGTGGCTACAAACAGGACAGCACAACATATCCAAACCACTTCCTTTACTATCCCAAGCTTTTCTATGGAGCTGCTGGCTCATTTGCCTCCTATGCTGCAATGACACAAGCTATTTCTGGCCTATTGTGTTAGAAATGATGTGGCGATGAAGGAAAACGAGAAACGAAAGGGAGCTGTAAATGTTCAAGGAAAGCAAGGGTGAAGCAGCATTTTCAAGAAGGAAGTTGGCTGTTGTGGTAAGTCACACAAAAAGCCTTAATCTCATATTAAACACATCCTTCCTTAAAGCAGATGAGCTTACATGTGAACCCTCCAGAAGATATTTTAATATAGGCCTTGTAAGAATTAGTGGACTGAAAAAGTCCACTGTGCAGTTCTCATAATAGCGATGATCTAAGCTGTGCGCTCATCATCCTGCCACACCAAAATAAACACCTCCCATGTAGCTTTAACCACAGAGTCTAGTCATTTATTATTTAGGACCACAATCATAATAAATAAAAAGCCAAGCTGATCACCCTTGTATTTAGAAGGCATTAAACATAAGAGCTATTGTTCTATTGCAGGAGAAGCTGCCAAAACTCCTCTACATCGAAATTTAAAGTGGACAACTAGTACATCCCCATGTCAGCAGGCTTTTAAATTAGGCATGGCCTGAGGTTAAGGAATGCTGAAGGGTGCAAACTGATCTGTGACCAAGAAAAGTACCCTAGTTTTACGGTAACTACAACAAAGATATAAAAACAAAAAGGCACACTGGGTTCTGATTACTTGGATTATAAAAGGGCATTAATTCCTCATACTACTGCTAAAATCACGTTGATTATCTCAGGTATGTTACAAACACTTATTATATCGGTTTTTACGCATCCAAGCCAAAATATTGAATAATCACCTTTGAAATGGAGCTTTTCCAAAGTGCCAAGAATACAGTATCTTCTCTGTTTGTAAGACAGTCTATGTAAAGCATCAAGCAGATTTAAGCTGGTTAATTATGTGCTGGGATAGTTATTTTACTTCACATACCTTTTCACATTTTACTGCAACCTGAGGTATTTCTGGAAAGAAAAATAATATATATGTTCTCTTTCCACAAAAAAGCTGGGCACCTTTCTTTCAGCCAGCTGACATGTTGGTGCATACTGACAGGTGGAGAAGGATTTTCTCTAGCAAGTAGAAGCATTTTAAATCAACTGTGGGTCAGGAAATGGTTGTGGTTTGGAGACATAACTCATCACCAAACTCTAGCTGGCTCAGGTGTAGTTTCAGCATCTGCTGAAACGCTCAAACTTTTTGTAACCTAACACAAAGCTCTGAACTGTGAAAGACTGCTGCTATAAAGTGCTAGAGCTTCCAACTACTATAAAAATAAAAAAATTTAATTAATTAAAAACTGATCTATTAGCACATTTCACAGATGCTCATGTTTCTCACTGTTCTTTCGTTTTTTTGTGCTCTTTGTTATCAACTTGTGTTGTTAGATGCTCAACATGCTTTGACGGTTTATTTTTAATCTCTCTGCAGTTGAATAAAACCAGACTTCCTGAACATTTATATGTTCAGGAAGTCATATAACTCGATCAAAATTTCTCTGATCAAATTTTGTGATCAGAGAAACTAACAAACTGATAATCACTTGGCAACATGATGTCAGATAATGAAGTTAGATATCCAACGTTTTTGCATGTCTTGAGGTTGACAACCAAATCAGTCTAATTATACTACGAGAACAAAATGTCCCAATTCTCTAAACCTCATCAATCGTGTCTGTATTTTTGCTGTGAAAGCTAGCGATGCTTATTAGTACCTAACCGGCTGCTTTCAGTCACTACAAACTCAAATCCTCTAAAACATTTTTGCAGTTGTTTCTTTCGAGATTTGGCTTCTGCGTCACTAGGTTTTTATCAAGTGTTTTGTATCCCAACTAGAAAATCTGACTTGTTATTGCATAAATGGGTAAATCTACAGTGCATGGGTTTAATAACGAGAACTAGTGAAAAACAGAATTCAAAATTATGTATAAAGAAGAATCAACATCTATGTCCAAACTATAGACCTTAGAATATATAAATATTTGAGGATTAAACAAAAAAACTTTTCTTAAGAGTAGTAACATATAACCTGCTTGCTGTTGCAAAATGTCAGATCGTATATAGAAAGCTGTCAGTCCTAATTTTACACTCAGTACAACAAAAAAACAACAAGTGCAGTTCAGTCGTCAATGTCATCCCCTAAAAACAGCTGGACAGATAAAAGCTGCATACTTTTGATTAAGAGCAGCTTATGAAACAAAGTTTACTTTTTCTGCCTTTTTGACCAGCAAAACACAATCTGAACGATACTTATTCTGTTTGTAGATTCTGTCAAAATCTACTTGAGATATAATCACTGACATGCCTCCCTACTAAGAGGATGAAGGACACCCTGACAGAAAAGTACACATTCTGGAGAGTCATTCACCAAAGCATGTTTGGACAGCTGACAAATAACAGCTAAACAAGGCTGGCTGTCAGAAGTGAGGAATACGTCCAAAAATAAATGATAACAATAAATAGGTAAATTCTCCAACATTATTTACTCTCCAACAGTCCTCACCGCAAAAGATATAAATGGCAAAATTGTAACTCTATGCCCTTTTATGAGTAAACGCATGTTTGCTTCCTGTGAACAGTGATTTTCAAAATGACCTGGTCCTGAAGTGACGCCCTCAAAGGGTGTAGTCAGGAAGAGAAATTATATTAAAAACAAACTAAAAGCTAGTTATTGTCATATAAAAAGATTTGGTTAATGCATGCTAAGCATGTCCAGTAAACAGAGTGTAGTGTGACCTTTGACTAAAGCTTGACTAATGCTAAAATACACCCCGGGGGATAAAAAGCTGATAAATAATTAAACAGCAAATTAATTTTTTAATGCTGAAATATTGTGCAGACCTGACTGCACAACTTGGCTTCTGTTACTAAATTTCTGGTAAGAATGACATTGAAAAAGAATGTTTTATGATGCTCCACCTTTCACAACGAAGCCTAAAGATTATATGTTCCAGTCCGCACCACTAACTAATATCTCGACTACGAAGAAGCAACATAAATTTTATGATCTGTACCAAGAGTCCACCAGGACTCTACACATCCTGTTTTTGTGACAGTGACAATAAAACTCCAATTCAAAGGGTGGAGCCAAATCCGCAGCAAACAAATCTGTGAGTCAGATCACAAACAGAAGAAAAACAATAATGATGCTTTAATATTCAAAAACTAAAAATTAGCAACAAAAAAAAAAAGAAAAAAAAAAGAATTTTCTTGTCAAGTCTTTATAATTCCACTGTTAGGAATTTCCTCAACTTTCTATTTGACATTTGTGCACCACAGGAACTTTTGCTGAGAACACCACACACAACCTCACTTCAAGAAAAACCTAAACTGTCCCTTTAAAAGGTAAGAGGCAGGCAAACTCAGATCCACGAGCGGTATGCAAGTTTTAGCTGCGAGTTTTCAACAACTGATTTGAGTCTGAATTGTCTACCAGACCTTACAATTTCTGCCAGTCGTTTAGTCAGAACATCTTAACCATGCAGGACACCTTGACTGAAACTCCCCACCCATACATTTAGGTACATTTTCCTATTCAATTAGACACTCAGAGAAACATCTTGAGCTACTACGGACTTAAAACTGAAAGTAATGTGTAAAGACTGACAGATATATATTTTTTATTATTGTTAGCTAAATATCAAACGCATAGCAGGACATAAAGCAAAACACTAAAATGAATTTGAAAGAGCAGGGCTGGGACAACTTGAGTTTAGTCTGTTTTAGTTAAAATTATATTCTGTTAAAATATTTATGAAGTAACAATTCCACTTCAGAGCATTCATTTTCATTTTTAAATAATAATTCATTTCAAGTCCAGAATTGTACAATAGGCTGCAGCCTTAACTTCTGACCTTCTCAGCCACATTCAGTACATGATTGCACACTCACCGTTTGCAGACCGGTTGAATAGTACAATGCCTTTTCAGCCATCTCAGTTCTAGACTGAGGTGAACCACTTCTCAGTCACACCAACTTTAAGCCCACAACAGATGCAGAAGCAATACTTTGCTGTAAACCTTTCTTACCTAATTCACAAGGTTCTAATTCACAAGGTTCAAAATTCAAGATATACTTATTATCCCTGAAGGCCAATTTGATTTACAGGTGGCATTACCGAATAACCAGAAAATCCTCAAACAACAGATTCTGAGAACAAAAACATATTTTGTAAACTAGCAGTGAGATATAAGGTAAAAAGAACAGCTACAGTAAAAGGCGACTAGTGTTAAAGTTAGACATCATCATCGTTTCAAACTTAGTTCAAAATAACCAGAATCCAATTCTAGGTTTTTCAAGACAAGTAATGCGGCTGTAATAATAAACTGAGGAACTAAGTGCTCACTCCTAAAGATATTGACAGAATGCATTTTATCAACATGGGCTATAAACAAAGCAGACGGCATAATCTCTTGAACGCTGCTTATCGTGCCTGCCCTCTTAACTGACTGGTGACTGAGCATTCTCTGCCCGCTTTTAGTGCTGCCGCTCACTCACACTGCCTTTAATGGAAAATATGCCATCAAAATGATAAGCTTCTGAGAAATCACAACACGCAGCTTTGGCTGATGATTTATCTAAAAGCTGCTATTATTTGCACTCTGCTGATAACGAGATACTGAGGCCCTTAACTGTCCCGACATATGCTGGGGGAGCCTGGTATAATTCCTCCAAGTGAAACAACCAAAACACAGCTTCAGTAGGGTCATAATCTCATGGTCAAATGTTGACAGAATGTATATAAATATGATTGATCATCTGATAAAAGACCTCAAGTTTCTTTTTCTTTTTGGAAAGCAAGCTACATTTCAATGGTAACATAGGTGTTACAACTAGGCTATCTGTTGCTATGACTAAAACATGAAGATATGTTATCTCGCTTTGGTATTTAGAGATTCAATGGGGTGTGTTAGCAGATGTAAATATGTTCCCATGTAAAGGTGGTTGTCGTTTTCAGCAGACTGTGATCCTTGCGTGAAGTGAGCATGGGTACGTTTCCCGTAAATGCTGAGCTACTGGATAAAAATTTTATGAATCTAAAGACACAACGGCAGCTGCTGTCTCACAATGTTGAGCTGGTCTCAAGTCAGCTTGTGTCTCGGATGACCATCCCAAAGAGTCAGGAAGTCGTTTATAACAATAAGATTTAAACAAGAGACAAATCAAGATGGTAATAGAAGAAGAAAGGATGTTAATAACTTAAGACGTTTCTAAAAATGTCTTTACATTTTCCACTTAAATATTCCTGACTTATACATTTAGATTTTTTTTCTGCCGTTTTTATGAATAAACATTGGTAAAAAGAAAAAAAAAAAGAAATGCCTATATGATAGTTAGAGTTAGTGTAGTCTACAACTCTGACACAACTCTTATAGAGCGCTAAAAAGGCTATTTCTGTATGAATCTGAGAAATAATCAACAGAACTTGAAAATCTGTTTACAAAAGAATCTATAAAACCCCTAAAGATGCCAAATAATTTTAAAAAACTAAACATTTGTCAATCAATCTGCCAGAAATCAGAAAATGGTTAGGTGGATATTCTAATATCTATAATAGGGGATAATCTGAAGTTTTGTCATCTGGTGTTCAGACACTACTATTAACACTTTTTTGGTGATGGCCAGCCACTATACTCACTTATTCCCTATCTCACAAAAGTATTGCATCCTTTTAAAAAAAGAAAAAGCCTTCAGTAAATGTCCTCATCTAAAATGTCCAGGTTTACAGAAAAAAAAGCTTTAATGTTGAGTGAGAAATCCGCATCATCGGTCAGGAAAATCCAGATCAGTGCACCCCAAACGAGATGCTAATAAATACAAATATCAAGGGGTTAAATAACTTAAGTGAACAAATGGTTCAAACCCTTTACATTATACATTATTTTGAGACGCGTTAAAAACCAACAGACTACTTTCTCTATGCTTTGGTTGTTTTGCGCTGTGCTCAGTCACGAAGTCACAGCTCTTTCTGGAACAAGTAGGGGGCCTCTACTGGCCCATTGACGTGAGTTATATTGAACCTACCTTTGCCATTCTGCCATGCTGTGTACCAGGACAGGCTGAGGAAGGACGTGAAGAAAATTAACGCAGTGGCCACAGTTCCATTTCTGAGCCTCATCTCATTTCAGCGATGCCTCTCCTCGGCTGAGTGTCGGGGGAACCCGGAGCTGCCGTTGCCTCCCTCCGCTCCCTCTCCTTCCGTCCGTCCGTCTCTTCCTGCCCTCAAGATGTTGAGACGGGCGTAGGCGAAAGCATACGAACGTATCAAACGGCCCAGTTCACAACACAGTAAACACCGACTTCTCAGCTGAGAGAGAGACCAGCGCTCAGATGTAACCTTGGTCCTCTCTGCGTTGTCTCTGTCCGGTTTCAGTCGGAGGGCTGCTCTTCTTCTACCTTTCTCCTGCGGTCTCACACAATTCAAACGACTTACGCGACAAGACAGCTTACATGGTCGCCTCGCTGTCCATACAGCCCATTTTGATGTTTACAGACGCCGCTCGTTAGCTACAAGTTCCAAGTAGAAGGCATTTCAAGTGTGTGACGGCGGATCCTCCGGGATAGGCTGCTGAAGCTCTGACGGTGTGCGGGAGGCTACGCCTCAAATCACGTTGATTCCGCTTCAACTGCCAACAGATAAAGCATTAGAAACCTACGTGTTGCTGCCTCCTTGGGGCACGTCCAAAGAAGCTACCGAATTTTACCTGTTAGGCAAGCCCAGGTCCAGTACAACCGCTCGGATAAGCTAGTTAGCTACTGAGCTAACATGAAGTAGAAACTCCACTGGCTGTGTCTATCAACCTGCAGTCAACAACACCAAAAGCTGCTAGAACAGAACAAGGGACTGTTTTCACTACTTGAAGGCTAATTACTTCTTATTTTGCGCTTTCCTTTTCGTTTTGGGTAAATACCAAAATTATCAGACATCCCGTTATTTCAATACATCACACAGCCAGACGTAACGTGACTTTAGTAACTAACTACTTGGTCCACTTGTCATGTCAGATGTTTTACAGATCAATGTCTTCCGGTAACAACTTTCAAAATAAAGCCCATCACAGATGATGATTTTCATCTAGAACTGTTTCAAATTAAAGTCGTTTGTATTAGTCAAATTATGGTAAATTAAACTGTTCAGACTTAGTTAAAACCAGAACTGCGACTACTAATACTTTATTCATTCTAAAATCCAAGTACTGATTTCAGAGGTAAACGTAACATGAGTAACTATCAGAACTTGTTTGTTGACCATTGTCGTCCAATTCGTCATAGGTGATTTCTTTGCATTTGCTTTGCATTGCTAATAATACCGCCCAGCAACTTATAGCACACATTGAGAACTAGTGCATTGGCTTTCAAACGATGGTTCAACGATCCAGTCCTCGAGGGGGTCATTGTCCTGAAACTTAATTGTTTCTCTGATTTAATACATCTAAGTCGAATAATCAGGTCATTAGCAGCTCTGGACAACTCGACTTGGTTCCGGTGTGTTGGGACAGGGATATTAGGTCAAAGTTGCAGGAGTTGCAGACCCCTGCTAGAAAACCTACAGCACTAGGGGAACCAGTCACAACACCATCCCACTTCACACATACTTGCCAGTTTGGCTGTGTAACTACCTTCGTTTACTTCCAGTCCTCGAAGGTTACAAAATCCCTTGACATAAGATGGGAAGAAGGCTTCCAAAGGAGGCTTAAATATTTTAATTTTAAAAAATCGTCTGCTTTATAATTTGCTTTTCCATACCTTCCATACCTAATTAGTACTGATGTTTGTCCTAATAAGCATATCAGTGTAGCCCCTTTGAGTTTCAGGAAATCTTCTTTCCTGTGTTTTCCAGAAGGGTCTGTATGATGGATCAGATACTAGCAACAGTCTTGCAGCAAGGATGTCTCGGAGTCGAATCCCAGACTGGGCTCTTTCTACATGGAGTGTGTATGTTGCCCAAATGCACACATGGATTCTCTCCGCCTTCCTCCAAGTCCAGGGTAGGTCAACTGTGTTTTTTCAGTTATTATTAGAATAGTCCCTTAGCACACATTTAAGCTATATTTTTAAAGGTCAACTTGCAACACCATTTGACCCAATCAGATTTTTTAGCTTTGTCACTATATAAACACCTTTTGCAACAAACAGTCTTCATGAGATGGGGGTAATCAAGTTCTTCAAAATGCTCATTTTACAATATATACAGTTACTCAAAATCTTTTGGCATATTGTCCTGAAATGCTTGTGATTATGGAAATAATTAAAAGCCATACAAAAAGGTGCCTGACTCAAGAGGAGTACTAACACAAAATTAAAGATTTCAATAAGAAATTTTACTTTATTTTTAAAACACCATTATTGTAGTGCAAACCCATAAAATATCATAAAAAGATTACATTTACATATAATTAGTCAGTTTAAAAACACTATACATACATTCACGCATAAAGCTTAAGAAACCGATAAGCTGGGAGGGAACAGACTGCAAACATGCAACAACCTTTCTCTCTTGCTAATAAGAACAGCAGAAGCATTCTGAAAAGCAATGCACACACACACACACACACACACACTTTTACATTTATAGTCTTTGCACATCACTACTTCCTTATCAGACTGTGCCAGGTGTCAACTGTGGCACAGACAGCAGAACTGATGTGAAGCAAGGCGAGGCAGGATCTCAGAAGGGCGTAGCTTTGAAGTAGTCTTCCAGTGGGATGACTGATACTCCCCCGATCCAGTCCTGTAGCCAGACCTGAATCAAATCCATCTTCATGAAGAACCACTTGTGTCCCACCGGCCACTTTGCCATCACAGGATGTCTGTTTAAAACAGAGCCACATGTGAGTTTATACTTATCAAATGTACTGTTAGCACACTACCGTTTCTTACAGTCCTAGCACCTCGAAAACATCGCTTCCTTTGCAAAAGCGAGCTCCTCTGGGGCCACCTCCACCATTTTGCCTGTCAGTGTGAGTCGAGCGCATCTGGGATCCTCTGGATCATACACCATTTGCCTTGAAACACAGCGGAATATGACACCTTGGTTACTAAAACGTTTTTTTAAGCTTTTCGGTAACTACATTATGTGGTGGCAGATTTCCTTTTATGTCTAAGGCAACAGGAATGAATAATTGTTTTTTGTTCAAACCAGAAAAAGGGGTGTTTGTTTTGGTAACACCATAAAAATCTTTTTAAAGCTAAAAGTTGATACAATTTAATAAGGCAGGTGTTTGTTATTGGTATCAAGATTACAGAACGAAGCAAATGCAGTAAAGATGAAGGAATATTAGTCGACCCCTTCCTGGAGGAAAGTTGCAAAATAGAAAAAAAGTCAGAAAACTCTGTGGTTTCAAATCTGTCTCCCCTCTCTGTGTTTTTTATATATATATATATATATATATTTATATATATTTTTTTTTTTTTTTTTTTTTTAATGCTAGCCCCACTTTGTGAAGGTATCTAAACAGAGTGAATGTTAAATATACTTCATTGTACCATATTGTTTACAGAACTGTATAATATAGATACATGTTCAGGAAATCTCTAAAGATCTTGGTCGATTTTTTATTTTTTTTTGACAACTTTGGATTTCAATCTAACTGAAACTCTGCCACCTGCTGGCAGAGGCAGGTAAAAGCAGTCATCTCTAAATATGGGTAGATCAGATAATAAAGCCCTTATGCAATTTGTGGATTATATTACACCACTTTCAAAATGTTCTTGAAGATTAAAAAGTTTATTTATCAAATCTTCCCAAAACCTAGATCTATGACAGTCTGAAACAATGATAAAGTTTATAAAATTAGATAAAAAATGTGGAGTTACAAGTACCTTTCACATGGACAATTTCCTTAATCCCTAGAAGTACAATTTGATGGAAGTCAAATTAAATATTTTACACTATGTTCTGAACTTCATAGTGGGATTTAAATTGGCATACCCTGACTGCTCAGACTGGCGTAGTTTTATTAAAAAGAATAATACAAGTAATGTAGTTTCAGTAAGTTTAGGCTTGCCTGCAGAAGTCCCCCTCAGCTTCTGAGAAAGTGAGAGAGGCATACGGATTACTTTTCAGGTCCGTCACAGTGTTGTCCATTGGAGTCACATAAAAATAGATCACTCCAGTGCTGTTGTCCAGTGGTCCGTCACTGACCGAGAAGATGTTTCCAAAGGGAACACCTCTGATCTGTGTAGAAAAGGTGTTGCAAAAAGAATATCATTACAATCTTAAACGAAAATGGCTATTAGACTGTTTTTCATGGAATCAGTGATCACCTCTAGCACAAAAACCTAAAATACCTTGACTACACATTGAATAGAAACTATTTTAAAAAAAGGTTTATGAAACCAATATTTTATGTATGAAAACACAAAATGAGCATTTTTTTATTCTTCACAACCACCTCAACTTAAGACAAGACAAGTGTGAAACTGGCAAAATATAGACTGTGGAAATGAAGGCTGAGTTATTCTAAATTAATCTGCAATTAAAACGAAAAACTGCTTGGATTTGTTGAATTTGTTTTTAAAAACTAAGGACGTTGCACAGAGCAGGGGATTCTTTGTTTTCTCAAAAATACAGTTAAAGGCTGGGCTCTCATCATTATGCAACTTTGCTTCAAATGTCATACAAAATAACCTAGAATACCACACAAAATTTTTGGCCACAGAATTTGATTCCGACACTTATATAATAGGGCAAGTGTCAGAAAAAGAAGAAAAAAATTAAATGGAATATGGAAACAGCCAAAAATAATCTATATCTGAGGTCGCCGTAGGAGGGGGAGAATAGATAGAGACTTTACAGGTAAATATGGCAGTATAATGGTTTCTGTAGTTCAACATTGTGAAGAGGAGAATTAAAGAACAAAGACAGCGCAAGGATTTATATAGAAATTTCTCAGAGAGTAACAAAGATAACATCAATACTGTTGCCAGGACACATAAATGGGTCTGCTGTCTTAGCAGACCCATACAGATGGACAGCCACCTACCTGGACAACAAAATTTCTTTTTTTTTTTGTAACTCTGATGGTCATGTAAGGTGGGATGATTAATCCACAGGCAAATCAGGATTCAAATCTGTCAAAATGTTAATCAGTGTATATTTTAGAGTGAAAAAGAAGGGTTCCAGGAACTGCCACTGTTCATTATAGTGGCATAGAGCAGCAGTGTCTAAGTCAGTCCTCAGTGGCCGGTATCCAACATGTTTTAGCTTCTTTCCCTGGTTTGACACAACTGAATCAAATTTTGGTTCATTAGCAGGCCTCTGCAGAACTTTGTGACATGCTGAGGTTGTGGTCGGACCATTTTCAATGTCGAAGCAGAGATGCATCTAAACCTGGCAGAACACTGGCACTTGATGCCTGAAGGTGGGCATGGAGATGAACAGGAAAAAAGAAGAACTAAAGAACTGTATCATAATATTACATTCATTTTGGACATCAATTAATTGTACAATTGTAAAACCGGGCTTGAATTTTCAAAAATTTGTTGTCCTGACCTCTTTGTTAGTTTTCATGTTGTTGAATTTTCCAAAGTGTTTTCCTTTCATGTCATGATTCAAACGTTTCTGGTCTGTAAAAGTTTTGCACCCAGTAGTTTTTTGTTTTTTCTTTCTTCCAGGTACATGGTGACCTTGAAGAATCTGCTACATAACACATCGCGGAGCTTCAGATCCAATTTCATGTATTGAAGTTTCTAAGATGAACTAATGTTTTATAAAGTTTGATGAAGTTGTAAATGGATTTGGGGAGTTTAACCTTATTAGAAGGAACATTCCAGCCTTGTTGACTATGCCACTGAGCCTTACCTTGTCTTGAGTGGAAATGGTGGCCAGATGACCCCAGTCGCTGTAGTGGGCGATGTATCTGGCAGTCCTGGCCGTCTCCTGGTGTGGAGGAGGGGAGCTGCTGCCGCCGGACTTCTTCACCTTCTCCACGGGATACGAGAACAGCCGAGAGGACAGCTGCGCCGCTTCCCCGCTTTCGGGCTCCACCTGCTCTCTGAGTCCGGGAGTCTCCAGGCGGTCTCCGAGGACGTTGGCTTTCCACAGCCCGGCGCCGTCCACCAGCAGAGCCGGTGCAACCTCTTCGGACAAGTCGGCATCTTCTACATCCACGTCGGTGGAAGACACGACCCAGGACACGGAGCTCCTGAGGGTGTAGCTCCGGCAAAGACACAGGAGGCTGGCGCACAACGCCAGGGGAAAGTAACGGGGCCTCATGGAGGTAGGAGGATGGCCGTCCACATCCACTCTGGTGTTTACAAAACTCACGTGTGGGCGATTTCATAACACGAGGACGTTCGGCTGGCTGAGGCAGCTTTCTGCAGCGACCTCTGGTGGTCCAAGTGGTGAAACTGCATCAAATTTCACTTTGCTTACACGAAAACCTCACTCATTATTTTTAATCATCTTTTGGGTGTATATTGGATGTACATATAAAAAATCTAATTATTTTTTTTAAAACATGCCCACTTTAATTTTTTTCCATGTATGCGTTTAGATGTTTTTTAAAAAATATTGCAAACTGAGTGAAAACCATTTTTCTCGTTAACAATATTTTAGTGAAGTTACACCAACCGCCCATTAGGTGGCAGTGAATGGAGCAAAACAATGAAGCAGCTTATTTGCACCAAGCCCCACACAAGTAAGAACATGGTTTTTGAATAAGTCTTTTCTAGTTCTACTGTTATTCATAAAGGGGCTCAATGAAAGAAAACTACGAAGTAGTTATGTAGTAAATACATAATTACTGGTGCACTGTTTAACTGTGGAGGTAAAATATGCTGAATAAAAAAATTACGCAACTCAGTAATTTTGCATAAATGTACAAAAATAGATCAAGAATTACCAATTGATCTATTCTCTTTTGTTCAGGATTATAACATGAAACATTTCACTTCCTGTAAAAATCAGCAAATTTTATGAATTCTAATTAACTTTTTGTAAAAAAAAAAAAAAAGAAAAAGAAAAAAAAAAAAGGTTTACATGTGCACACAGCTATTTCCTTCAGAACTGTGAGGGTTTGGGAGATTATAATTTTGAAGTATATGGAGTATTTAAGTGTTTTCCTGTTTGTTAGATATGCTCACTTCCATCTGGAGAGTTCAGTGCTCTGCAGGAAATATCTCGATGTTACAGTAAATTATGCAAGTCCTGCAGGACATTAATCTTGTAAGACATTTTAATGAGCTGTTTCATTCTGTCTTGGTTTTTTTTTTTTTCTGTTCCTGCTGGGCAATGACCCATCTTTTAGGTCTTACTTGCAGAGACCTAAACTGCAAAACGCCATGTTAGGTTAGGTACAGGCAAGTATCTACACAATATAATAAAAAGTTTCAGCACTTTTCTATGTACATTAATGTACATCATAGGAGGTAATTTAATAAATTGCCATGCAATCCTTATTTGACAGCACACATTTTGACATGTCATAGGTGAAATAACATGAACATGGCTGTCTTGCACCAAGGTCAAGATTTTGCTGTTCTACATTATTCATTATCAAACCAAATAAAGTAAAGTTACACATCAAAATGTAATTTAATATACTAGTAATGTTTTAATGCTGCACAAGAGGCGTGTTTGTGTTAAGCACTTTAAGTACCAAATTTAAAATATACATAACAAAAACAAAATTTTTAGACATCCTTTCCCTCATACAATTTATAAAATCTGCTGCTGTATTATGCTTAGGGCTGATTAATAATGAATAATAAAAATGTCAATCAATCACAGCCATATTGTTCATCAGAGATGTAAAGTATGAGAGACAAATTGTTTTATACCATATAAAATCTTAACTGACCATGGTAAGGTTTGTATCTTATTAATAAGATTCTCATCAGCTTTTTTTGCATGTAAATGTCAAAGAAAGACATCATGGGAGAATCTGCTCAGAATGCCTGGAGCTTCAAAATAAAGCATTGAAATAGATTTTAACTATCTTCACTGTTCCTTATTTATGTTTAGTTTTCTTACTTCAAATAAAGGTCTATAAATAGGATAAGAAAATGAAGTTTTCTTTCTGGTAGACTGTTGTATCCTTGCCTGTAGATGGTGCTGTCAGTTAAATTTCTCGACAAAAAAATAGAGAAACCAATAACTTTATTTATTTTTGCTCAGCTCTTTGCAAATAAAATGTTCAATAAGAGAAACTAATTAAATTTGTTTTTTTGATTATCATAAACATTTTACAGTAATAAACTGTCTAATATCATTAATAATGATTCATAAACATCTTTTTATGAAGTGGGATCATAATGAAATTAATTTATTGAGTCTCTCTTTCTGTTCCTAAAACAATAAAACTTTGTGATTACATAGAAACAGTGTAAAATTTTTTCATTACAGCCGATCAACACCTTCCAGGCAGCTTTACTCAACCTTTATCTTATTCTCTCATTCAAATCAGTACTTATTCTTGTTTCCAGAACCCACAAATCTCTCAGATTCCCCTTTTAGTCCATGCTCTTATCGCTCCAAGCCATTGACTTCCTCTTAGCCAGCTCCATCCAGGACGGCTGGCTGCTGTCAGAATGCAGCGCTGATGAACGAGTGCGTAAAGAAGATGGGGAGGAGGGCAACTCCACATTTTTCCGGGTCCATTTGTCCTCAGGAGGCTTTTCTATAACCCTGGACGGGCTGGATTCTACACAATGCAAAGAGGGAAAACCGTACAACACAGCTCAGCTTACCATTGTCAATACTAGGGAAGCAGCATCTATAAACTCACAGTGCCTCTAATCTTTCTACATTTTACACATTTAAACTAAAAACTATTTGCAATGTGCCTCAAGTCATATTTGGGACACAGCAAACATGGGGAACTTCTGGTCAGATAGGACCAAAACCGAACTTTATTACTCTAAATTCAAACCTTGTGTTTGGCACTAGAGTACCACTGCTCACACTCTTGAGCACCTTCCCTTCAGTGAAACATGGTGGTGATCGTATCATCCTGTGGGGATACTTTGTCATTTTAATTTAGAGTCTATAAGTTCAAATAAACTAAAACGATAAGTCCTTCAAACACATTGATCTTTGCTTCAAACAGCTCTATGCAAAATTACATCAAGCACAGTGAAAAAATTTGCTTCAAACAGCTCTATGCAAAATTACATCAAGCACAGTGAAAAAAAGTTTTGTGGTTCATGTAGGTGGATTTACATTTGTTTGTGATGTTCTTTTTAAATCCACAAATTGAAATTGAAAAATTTGAAGACATATGTGAAGGGAAGGACAGTGGAAAGTGGTTCAAGAATCCCAACGAAGAAAGCAGGTAACAGTGAATCTTGAAATGCTGCTTTCCACTTAGTTCTGAATTTAAAATGTGACTCAGAAAATAACGTCAAACCCAACTTAAACATGTTTTGCTAAGCCAACAATCAGCACTGTATCAGTACTGTTTTCTCTCCACTAAAACATGGCAGCTCTATTGGATTTTGAGGTTGGGATTGGTGAGAAACCTCCACCTGTTCATGCTTAAAATTCTCACTTCAAGGGGCTTTTCTTTCAAGCTAGGAAGTTCTACTTAAAAACACAAAGTGCAAATGAATATGAATGTTTTTGGTTTTATATGACAAATAATAAACAGACAACTCCAATGACTGCTTTAAAATGCCTTGACAGTACTGTGGCACCTGGAAAATCTAGTATTTTGTGAGGTGGCACAAAATGTCCTGAAACCAGTGGTTTAGATCAAGGTTCATTCTTGTGCTTAAATGGTCGAGTCAAAGTCCAAACTTAAATCCAACCTGGAAATCTGTGACAATACTGAAATGTTAATATTCATAGACACTCTTCATATCATCTGACTGAACTTAGGTTCTGCAAAGAGGAATAGAGAAGTAAATTATGTGCAAAGCTAGTAGTAGACATTCCCAGAAGACTTACAGCTCTTACTGAAGGTAAAGGTGGTTACAACGTTCTGACACCCGGGGGACTAAATACGGACGCACATCAACCTTTTGTAAACATATCTGAAAACCATGTATCATTTTACTAATTATTCTATGCTTTGTGTTGGTATGTTGTAAAGTCTTTGTGGATGCAATGTGACAGGGTGCATAAATGTTGAAGTGGTACTGTATTGCAATGACAAATATGTGCCAACATACCTGCTGATTTTGCCACTTGTCTAATTTCCATTGTATCTTTGTTTAGAGGGAAAAGATAAGGCAGAGTGTCAGTGTCACTTGAGGTCAGGATTTGTGCTTGAGATTTCTTCTGTTCCACCTGAGAAAGGTACAAAGTTATTTGTTCATGTTTCAGGAAATTAGCAAAAACTTATTTTACTATTCAGATAAAATGACATATTAGTATAAATACGTATAACTTTTGAATCTAAATAATTTGTTCTGTATAACTATCTGATTTAAGTATCAAGTTGTGTTAAAATAGCTTTACTGACAGTTCCACAAGAGGGATACAGCACCAAAGTGCCACTAACCCCCTTTAGCAATGGTGGCGTTGTCCATTCTGCCCGTTTCTCCATGAAGGCAACCCTGTCGGCCGCTGATCCAGTCCAAAGTACCCGCTTGCTTATGAGGGATGGACTTTCTTTTGGAACACTGGATTCTTTTTCTCTTCTTTCCAAGGCAAAGTCAAGAGTAGGAGCTGCAGCTGATGTGACTGCAGGTTCTGACTCCAGAGCTGAAGGTACATGTTTGAGTTGAGTGGCAGGTTGGAGACCTTGACTGGTCCAGCAGGTTTGCTGCTGGGGAGAGGATTGGTAAGGCTGTGCAATCAACTGGGGTACGTTCCTTCGTGTAAATGTAAATGGAGACGTGTTGCCTATTAGAGGAGATGAGGGTGATGGAGAGTGGGTTGTTCTTGGGACGGCCTGAGCTTCTGATTGAGCTCTGATAGGCTGTGTCTGGCCTTGGCTCATTTGTCTAGAGATTGGAGAGTCTCTAGAGCTGCATGATTCAAACTGAGATATCAGCGTCATCTTCTTTTGCGATGCTGGTGCTGTGGGTTTGACAGCTTGCTCTTGGCCACTGCTTTGAATGGATTCTTCTTTCATTTTGTCTGATGATAGCTGTGGTGTGCTCTGTTGAATCTTTACTGTCTGGTTCTGCACCTGAGGTCCAGTGATTGTCTCTTCTTGGCTTTTAGGCCGGGCTCCAGTTTGTGTGCCAGTAACATCTCTTTGAAATCTGCTGGTCAAAAGATGTTGGAGACTCCTGGTCTTTTCCATGGCCAAACTCATCCAGGACACATCGGATGAGGATGCTTGTGGGCTAGGCTGAGTCACCTGGGGCGCAGTTTCAGATTCCCCTAGGTGTATGGAAGTTGTTTGGACTTCTACGGGAGTGGTTTGAGAACTTTCTTCAAGTGAAGCATTGCGCCTGACTGGAAGGGTAACGCCAAAAGGAGCTGGATCTGAGGAGTGACACAACTCTGTTAGACATGTTAGCCAAGTGGTATTTTAGTGAGTGCAAAGTTCCTGTGTGATTACAAGAAGTCTTATCTTTCTGGATTGATTATTTACAATGTGGGACCTCGCTATGAAGAAAAAGCTGCACAGCATGCAATGTTTAACTAGGGTACTAAAATTATTCAAAAGTTGTTAAAACACACTACTTGTTACAATACATGAAGGGTCTGTAATCTGCACTAAATAGTGTTTTATCTTATCGAACTGCAAATGTTATTCTTATTTTTTCTGTCAGTGCAGTTTTATATGTTTTTTTTAGAAACTTATGTCACAGGGTGAAAATGTTTCAAAAGCGTCGTTGGACAGTCTAAACATTGTGCAGCGTTTTGGGTCCTCAATAAAACTCTTCTCCTCAGGTTACCTTATAGGTTTGTGACTGATGTCATAGAGCAAACTGGATATGTCTTTGTTAATTTGCCAATATGTTTTGGGTCTTTGCCCTACTGAGAGACTCAATGATGATTCATTTTAACTTTTCTGGAAGAAGGCACTAGAGTTCTATTCAGAATGTCCTGGTGTTTCAAAAATTAAATGAAGCCATGAGCTCCAATAAGTTTTCCAAAACAAAAAAAACAAATGACACAAATCTTCCACTACATTTAGCACTGGGCGTGAGGTGCCTATTCATATATTCATCCTTTGTTATATGCCAGATTGAAAAGCTTATTCTCAGTCTCAGTACCATCTGACTAAGTCTCAGTTAAGTTTAGTAAATGTCATATATTTACATTGGTTTTCTGTCATTCTTCTCATCAATCAGATGCCATTTGAATAGCTAGAGACCCCAAGATGTAAACTTTTGATCCAGTTCGCTAAAATTCAGCCTTTGAATTTCTTTTCATCTCCATTACCTCAAATGTCACAGTCTTATGCGATAGTTATTTTTATACTTTTTTTATATATATATTATTGCTCTAAATGGGTCAATGGACAAGTTCAGGCCAGTCGCTTTCTTGCAGTCATTTCCTGACTTATGAAGATCAAAGCACATCTGCCTTGCTTCAATAGAATGCATTCCTGTCTTTCCCACTTTGAAGACCACCAGAGAGTCTGAGAAAATCAATTATTCCCTAAAAGTGATAAAAATAACAGTTGTGACAGACTCACCTGGTGATCTGGGGGAGCTGCTTGTGTTTGCTAGTATCTTTTCAGATATTTGACTGGAACAGTCGACCATTTTCTGTCTTTTCTTTGTGTCGACGTCTTGGTCATCGGACAGCAGCGTCGCTGAATGGTGTTGAGAAGCTGTTTCAGAGCGGAACTTGAATGAGCGCGATGTGGAGCGCAGCTTTACACCAAACGGTGTCCTTGTTTCATTCTCCGGAAGCTCCTTGGCTTCCACAGCCTCATCCACTATCTCTGGAGTGCCGTCCACTCTCACTGCCTCTACAACATACTTGTCTAAGGGTGAGTTTTTGGCTGTTGTCACTGGTTCTATTTTTTTATAGTTGAGATTTCTTTCCCATGGAAGAGATGAGCCCTTGGATCTGTCTGCAGCAAAAGGGCTTCCTTTAGGCTGTAAACTTTTAACTTCCTCCCTTTCTCTTGTGATTTTCTCTTCTGTTCCCCCAAATGGTCTGGTCTTGGCTTCAGGTTTCTCAAGGACTCCAGTAAAATTTTTAAGTTCCTCTTTTTGTCTTGTCTTTTTTTCTTCTGTTCCCCCATATGGTCTAGTTTTGACTTCAGGTTTTTCCCAGAATCCTGTAAAACTTTCAACTTCCTCCTTTTCTTTTGTTATTTTCTCTTCTGCTCCCCCAAATGATCTAATCTTGGCTTCATGTTTTTCCAGGAATCCTGTGACATTTTTAAGTTCCTTTATTTCGCTTGTGTTTTTCTCTTCAGTTCCCCCAAATGGTCTACTTTTGGCTTCAGATTTTTCCCGCGATCCTGTAAAACTTTTAACTTCCTCCTTTTCTCTAGTGATTTTCTCTTCTGTTCCCTCAAATGATCTGGTCCAGGCTTCAGGTTTCTCAAAGTATCCAGTGACACTCTTTAGTTCTCTTTCTTTTGCAATTTTCTCTTCAGCTACCCCGAATGATTTAGTCCTGGGTTTAGACTTTTCCAGGAGTCCTGTGAAACTGCCTGATCGAGGTCTTTCTTCATCCCAGTTTCCTGACAAGCGAAAGGAGTCAGATCCTGATGATTGTCTCTTTATTCTTGTTGAGATGTCCTCATCATTTTTAGGCTGCTGCTGCTGAGCAAGAGGTGACCTGGATGTCAACCATGAGCTGAATGGTGAGAGAGGCTCAGAGGACACTTCAGTCATGCTGGCAAAAAAAGTATTTTTCTTGTTTTGGGACGTTACTTGGCTCTCCAAATCCGATTCCTTTTTCTCCTTGATTTCTGAATCGATGTAGGATGAGTGTGGCCGTTTAGTGGGCGATGCATCCAATTGCCCTGGAGGCTTCACTCGAAGAATTGGGAAGGCTTTTGTCTCAGGAAGAGCATTGTCCTGACTGGGTAATTTGGACGCAACCTCAGATGAAACTGGTGACAATTCTTCAAACGTTAGTGGAGAAAGCTGGGAAAGATTGGCCTGTCCTTTGTCTGTCTCCACTGTTTCTCCCTCTTGAGCAACAACTTCCTTTTCTTGTTCTTGAACATGCTCAAATTGGTCACGGACTTTCAGGTTCCGTAAAGGAGACCCAGATTCAATCTAAAAAGAGAAGAAAAACAGTAAAATATATATTTATTGCTGTCTTTGTGAGGATAGATGTGGATTCTCACCCCAGAAGATGGTTTTCTCTTTGAACTGGCTCTCTGGTTTCTAGGTTTGATGGACATCCTGTGGCGTAAAGCAGATGTATCTAGGGAGGTGGTGAATTCGACTGGTGTGCTGAAGTCTACTGGAGCCTCAGCTATAGCTGGTGATGAATAGTTGGGGCCAGAAATAGAAAAGTGATGGGAAGGCATTTGGGACGGCGATCTTGTTTGAGCCAATTTTGAGATGGGCGAGACTGGAGGAGAAGTTGGCTGAGATGTTGACTGAAAAGAAAAGGCAAGAGGTCACGCATTATAGCATTTAAAACAAATCAATGATTACAATGATTTAAAAAAATATACATATATCCATGAATTGAGATTTTTCACATTCAAACCTCAAACTTCAATTTATGTGAACAAAATGGTGTGCATTTGTGTTCAACTCACAAGAAAATGCTTTTAGAACCACATTTCCCTGCAACTACGGCTGCAGACTTTGCACTGCATATCAAAAGGATAACAAATTGACCCATTGTTCAGAACAAATTTTGTCAAGCTCATTAAGGTTGTAGGAAAAACATTTGTGTACAGTAATTTTCAAGTGATGGCCTGGATTCTCTGTTGGATTCAGGTCTCGACCCAGACTAAGCAGTTCACTTGATATAGACCATAGTCATGTAGCCCTGGTTTCTGCTCCAGCCCAGTCTCATAAGTTTGACAGCCTCTACACATGGTTTTCATCCAGGACTTTTTATTCATTGGGCTTCATCTACCTATCAACTCTGACTATATGCCCTGTCCCTGCTAAAACAAACAAAAAAAAGCATCCCAAAGCATAATGCTACCACTCCCAAGTCTTGAATTGGGAATGTTATTTTCAGGTTCATGTGCAGTGATAGCTCGATTAAATACCACACTTTTCAACTCTGTTTACTTAATTGGGAAAATTCTGAAGGCAGGTGATTTTGTTAAGGGTACAACAGTAAATGGGGCAGAATACAAATTCATCCTGCGTATTTTAAATCCTTAGAACCATAAAATAATTTTCCTTCCACTTCACACTGTGACCTACTTTGTGTTAGGCTGTCACATAAAATCCCAGTAAAATGCACTGAGATTTGTAACAGTAATGAACAAAAACACAGAAGTACCATCTACCAAAAAACAAGCCAGAGCAATAATAGAGCTATATCACATTGTTCTAGCAAAATGTTTTTCATTCAAATTCAAAACTACTTCATTGGTACCAAAGGGAAATTAAATAGTATATGTTTGTACAATATACTAACTGAACAATATATGTCACATTATTATAATATTCATATTTATGACATAACAAAAACCTTTTACATTCTTAAATTATAACTATTATCTAGTAGTAAAATATATACATGAAAATTATGTTGATATTATGTTTTAATAAACAATAATGCATTTTCTTGTTAGAATATAATATATGTTTACCTTACAACATAATTAAATTATGATGGGACAGATTAGCGAATTAGAAAATGCCTCGTCAACCAGAACCGATTAAGTTGTATTTCACGCTTGGATTGAGCCATGAAGAGATTATGTTGTTGTTCAACATTGTGTACAGTGCTGTGATAATCGTCCGTACACTGATAAGGAGCATAAAACACATGGAGCTGCACAGGAGGTTCAATGAGTCTGAGGTGACAGCATTTCTCAATTGCATTAATGCAGCTGAACTGCATTCAGACGGGTTATGTTGTCTCTCAGAGTGGTGTGAAACATTTGCAGAGTATCTGGACCCAAACAGGGTTGAGAAAAGAGAAATGTGGCATCTTGACTGGAGGTAGCAACTGAACATAGAAGGTTTTATGTTTCAACAAGAAAACATATTGTTCAAAAATTATCTTTTTGACATTTGCACAAGAAATTATCATATTTATACAATGTGAATGTTAGATGGTAAGAATCTGAAAGTTACATTATATGCATTTTGCACAAACATGACAAGTACATTGTTACAACAATAAAGGTTCTTATGTTGTAACTTAATATTGCTCTATTTCTCTTTAGTCTGGTTGACAGTGCTACGCTTCCATACAATATGTGGGAAAGTTCTGAATTGTATCTTATTCTGACACGTTTTTCTTATTTTGATTATAGACCTGCTTATAGTACAGAAGAGGGACTATAAATGTGCTTTAACAATGCATAACAGTGACTTAAGCAAAATTTATTGCTGTTTTTTATCCAATCAATTATCTCCTCCACCATAAAACACATTGTGCTGTTGTGTTGGTAAAATAAATATAAAATTTAGTATGAAGCAGATTTTTCTTCCACTCTTCCATTGGGACTGTTGTATTTGATGCTTTTATTTATTCAGTCTGCACCTCGGTGAAGCAAAAATCAGATACTGAATTACCTTTGTGACGGTTCCCTCTCCTGAGTTTTCATTAAAGCCGTGGAAAGTAAAGTCCTCCGACTGCTGAGCCGTTTCCTCTGGACTCCTGATTGGCAGAACCATTGGCGGTGGCCCAAAATGCATCTTCTGCAGCTGGAGCTTCATCTTCAGCAGAAAAGCACGGGATGCTGCTGTTAAATGTGTTGCTCTTGCCTTAAATTCCTCGTAAAGAGAACAAGAAGCCATACCTGCAGAGATTTGATTTTGCTGTGAACATTCTCCTGAGATGAAACCCTGACTGGATCCGGGTCTGAAAGGACCTGATCATCCAGAAAGATGCTTTCGTGGGAAAACGCTCGGGAGCCCATTGTACCCTGAGAACTTTTAATGACAGAGAATAGACGATTGAGGGGAATAAGGATGTGAAATTAGATGTACTATTTGCAAAGATTTTTTTGTCAGCTGTACACTCACGCTAAATCTTCATCTGAACCAAGTCCTTTTCCAGCGGTTATATCACTAGCTGACTGGCTGAGCTTGGCATCTGCCTCTGCACCCGTCTTCTTAGCCTTCCTGAAGAAACGGCTTTTCAGAGACTTGATTTTGGAGCTTTTACGTTCTGCAAGGGCCAAGAAAGAGGCAGATCCAGGCTGATTCACACAAAGGCAGAACAAATTCTATCACATCTCCAAAATCTCTTGATTTTGCCTTTAAAAAAAATAAATAAAATAAATTCACTTCCAATTTAACAATTTTCTGCAAGAGATAATCTTACTTGTGACGTCCTCCGTGCCTTCTTCATTGTCTCCTGAAAACGACTCCATCTGTTCGATCCTTTAAAAGAAAACATACAAAAAAGGACAAATGTGTTATTATGAGAAGGAGACATTTACAAAAAGCACCTGCTTCCACAAAAACTCCACGTATACCATGTTTGCGGGCTGTTCTTCCATGGTGGAGGACATTTAAAATGATATGAACATAGCAGTGGCGTGCTCTTTGTTCTCAAGCATAAATACAGACATACAGTTCAAAGGTTTATTACAGGGCTGATTATCAGGAGCAGAAATAACCTTCACTGAAAAGCAGGCAGCAATGGGCAGCATCTTGCCCTGATCAGCAAAATGCAATCATTATTAAGAAGAGCTAATTTATTATATTATCCAGGTGGTCTTATTAGTATAATAATTACAGCACCAATTAAGTTTATGCAGCAGAACAACAGGCATCATTACAATATTCTAATGAAAGAGCGAAGTCGCTTTCATATAGTTGCTTCTTAAATGATTTTCTGCAATGGCTTGAATTTTTATTTTGTTGCCTTGTTCAGAATTATTTGGTCAATAGTGACTATTGCAACAATCCAATGATCTCTGAAATGTATTGAGTAAGATTATTCAATGGCAGTAGTGGAAAAAAAAAAAAACACTTCTGCATATTCATAAACCTTCTGCTCTTCCACATTTTGTCATCTTATAACAACAAACTTCAGTGTATTTTGTTCAGATCTTATGTTATTGATTGATGAAAAGCAGCTTAGTAGATGTATGTTTAGGGTCAATATCCAGCAGGATGGTTAGCCTCCAGCTCAAGTTTTCTTAACAGCTCGTCTGACCCATGTGAAGAAAAGCAAACCCACATCATGATGCTGCCACCACCACACTATGTCTTATTGTGGGGATCCTGCACTCAGGTTAATGAGCAAGGTGAATTTGTTGACAGTGTTTTCGACCAAACAAGGACTTTTTATGACTTGTAACTTTCAAGAGTAACTTTCCTCTTGCCAGTCTTCCACAAACGTCATGTTTGTTTAGCTGTCAGTTTACAAGGGCAACCATGTCTTGGTAGGTTTGCAGTTGTGCCAAACACTTTTGACTTTTTGGTGATGGATCGAACACTGACATGTTTAAACCCTGAGACATTGTTTCGTGTCTTAACCCTGCTTTAAACGTCTCCATAACACCATCCCTGGCTGTTCTGCTCGTCTTCATGTTGCTGTTTGTTCACTATTGTTCCCCAACAAACCTCTGAGGCCTTCACTGAATGGTTGGTTTCAGGTTGGGATTGTATCACACAGGTGGAGTCTGTGTACTGACTAGGTGACTTCTGAAGGCCATTTGTTGCATTACATTGTTTCTAGGGATACCAAGATAAATGGTGGATGACAACCATCAAATGCACACCACACTTTTTTGATTTTATACCTGTATAAATCTTTTAAAAATGCTTTTTTCTTTGTGTTGCTCTGTTGCGTAAAATCCCAGTAAAAATACATTTAAGTTTGTGGATATAAAGTGACAAGAGGTATCCACTTTAGCAAGAGTGAAATTGAATTTTATGAACACTAAAGCCATTCTAGAAGAGATTCTAAATCTTCCCGGCTCTTCCAAGTTGGGAGGATTTAAGACTGAGGTCAGTCTTCTTGCTGCGTTTTGTATATTTTTGTAATGTAACGTCGCTCTGGTGTTTTGTGAGCTGCAGCCACTCTCTGTGTTTCATGCTGTTGTGCCTCAGTCGTCAAGGAGTCAACAGGGCGTAATCTTGCTTGCTTGACTGATAACACAAGATAGATCAGTTTATAGGCAAACATGCAAAGTCCATACTGCACCTTGTTGCCTAATGGAGCACACCTTCTTAAAAGGATACAAGCACATGATAACCATGTGACAATTGAGTGGGGGGGGGGGAGTAACCCTAAAATATAATTTTCCTTGTGCTTTAACGTTAAAAATTAAATCAACATGAAATGAGGTTGTGATATTTACAGAGCCAAACAACAGCAGCTAGAGAAATAGAGGATAATCTGGTGGATTATTGACAATGCAGAGAGATTCTAGTAAGATTTCACAGCAGCACAGTAATCCACAGACAGAGCTTCATCGGAGTATTTAATTCAAAAACATGACATTTCCAAAACTTTCACCTGGAAAAACACAATCACTCCCTCTCCATGCAGTCTGGAACTCACCAAACGACCAAACCAGCAGCGCGGCTTCCCTCCCTCCTGTTTGTCCTCGTCTCCAGTCGGAGTTCTCAGCCGTGTGACAGACCTAATGTTTAACCCTCAGGCTGTCATCATCCACATCTGCTGAAGCAGAGGCAAAGGAGCGAAGAAAAGTGGAAAAAACAGGCTGGGAGAAGAATGGACGACAGAGGGAGAAGGTCACTGCATGACAGGATAAGCAAATGCACAAAGAGAAAAGAGGACAGATGAGAATGTGTGTGAGAGAGAGGGAGAGGGAGGGATACTCTATTACATTAGTGGCACACTGTGGCCCTCTGCGCTAAGCTCCTTATAAAACGCTAACCTGATTTTTAGGCTCAGAAATGAGAGTAGAGGGAAAAAATAAAGCTCCGGTCCAGTTGGAAGGAGGGCATGAACACAGGAATCAAGGCTCGTGAGATTGTTTATAGACCACACTAGGTCATTCGTTCTCCCAGATGAATACAGAGAGAAGTCTGGGACAAAAACAAAACAAATTATCAAATTGAAATTGTCAGTCATAATTTAGTTGTCTTATATTCTTAGTAATTTCTAAGGCTAAAATTTGTCTTTTTAATGTCATTAACTTTTTTGACACATACTTTTATGGCATTAAAAAGAAGCAAAGTATAAATAACAAAAAAAGGCAGAAGCTGTACCATATAGACATTAGTTCATGTGAGTGAAATAAAATAGATTAGAATGGCTTTAAAAATGCAAAAATATTTAAATAAATAGTTTGTTTGAAGTTTTGTTTATTTACAGCGTCAATTTACAAAAGACCATAAGCTCTTTGCAAGACAGCAGGTCCATTTCATATCCAGTTACACAGAACTGAGCTCCGTAACGATTAGGTTCAAATCTATAAGACTCATTCCACAACAATCCAAGATCCATACAGTGTAATTCAACTTGAATAACAGTGCAAAACATAGTGATTATTTAATACCAATGAGTAAATATGTATTTACTAACCGAATAGAGTCATTGACTTTGTTCCAAGCCTTCATCCTGAGAAAGAATGTGGCGACAGTGGGGAGGAACAACTCTCTTTTAAGAGGAAGAAACCTGCAGCATAACCAGAACCAGAATCAGTATGAGCAGTCATCTGGTACAGCTGGTTGAAAGGACACGAAGCAGCCGCTGAAAAGGACTGAAGCACATGAGCGAGTATAATTGCAGGAAACAAAAATTAACAACAGCTCTGTCAAGGAAGAAGCCGCAGTGACAACAGAGAAGCAAAACAGCAAAAACGCAGAGAATGGGAAAATAATGACTACATTCATTGCAAATAATACATAAATGTAGAGGAGCAGGAAGAACATGTCCGTTTATGGATTTATCTCTGGTTTAAACGTAAAGACCAATATGCATGGTTGCGTTTTGTGTATGTGATTGTAGATTATTTACATTATTTACGCTTCAATAAGATAATCAGAACTGAACTCTTTCCCTCCCTGCTGTGGAGAAATGGAGGGAAACTGACCCTATTTACTGCATGTGATTGTCTCTTGTTCAGGAGGTTTCCTCATGGATTATAATTTCTTCATCTCTGAACCCAGATGAGGACTGTGCAAATCGAGATTAAGGCTGATAGATAATCCGATCACAGAGCCGTGTGAACCCAGAATAGTCACCCTTCAGTTAAGCAAAGGGTTTCCCATGAACATTTAGATTTTTATTTTCCCTTAACCAGTTTTATTTATTCATTTATTTTTTTACAAATTCTTTTTTAGTTCAACATGTTGACTGGTAATGCAGACTGAATCACAGCAATATTACCTGTGGCGTGAGACGGATTCAGTAAGCAAATATGTAAAATTTTCTTGTTAGTTGTTTTAACACGTTTTTAGTAATTTTATCAGCTTTTTATGAGTGCATGAGTGGCACATTTTCTGTAATCCCAACCTTTCATTCCATCAACCCTGTCAGTTTAACCCCTTTTAATTGAAAACAAACAAACGTAACAATAATGGAACAGAAATCAAGCTTGCAAACAAAAATGTGATTTCTTAGCATATATAGCTTAATTTGTGACGCGCAAAACACTCGGCCTGCTGATGCAACATGGTCAAAATCAGTTGAACAGCTTGGTGTCAGTGTGCCTTAAGATAAGCTTGAGATTGTATCAACAAAAACGAAACCAATGCTTAGCCGCTTATACCACTCTTGTTGAATCAGATGTAAATGCATAAAAATAAATTTTTTACTACAACTATAAAATTTTGTTCCTAACATAATATTTGTGAAACTTTGTTTTTTTATTGTGCATTTTAAAAGAGATGTGTTGTAAATCACTGTTGAGGTCAACAGTGATTTATGCATGTATAAATCCATTTTCACACCTTATTTAAACAAGACTTTATTCATTTCCTTTTTGGTAAATGTGCCATTTTCAGATTTTAACTAAAACCTTTTAAATAAATCGGGAGGAGAGCCGTGGTCCTCCACCAGTCTGATTCATCCTTGGACAACAAACCTGAAGCTGCCACATTCATCTGTTCCAAACCTATGCAAATGTTCAACCGTCATACCATTAAGGAAAGAGACAAGTTATGTGTTTCAGAGGTGAACCTGCGTGGACCAAAAATATAAGTCTACAATACCCTCAAATGTATGTAAACTGGTCAAATACTTCTTGAAATTCAGCAAAGAGACTTTTTTTTATTAACCCCAACCCCAATTAAGATTATTTTATTGCAAACAAATGTTTATATCTCTTATTTGTTTCAGAGATATACTGACCAGGTCTCCCTGACTGAAAAGATTTATTTCTGTAGGATTTTTTTCATCTAAATATTAATATATTTTTAAAAGATCCCAATTTTATCTAATATCCTTCATGCTATTATTATCATGGGTTTATGAATTTAAGATAGCTTTTTATTCATATTGCTTGACCACAAAAACAACAGTGATGCATTTACAGATCAGTAAAAGCACATTTTAATTATTTTCAGAAAATGTATTAAAGCATTTTAACAGCTTATGCCATCACACATTCATACAAGATTCATAAAAGCATCCTTAATAAATACGACCACAGTTACAGAAGAAATTTACAGGTACAAAAAGAGAGGTGGGTGTTCAAAAGAACTCCTTAAAGTAAAGAAAGTTTTAATGGTCCTGTCAACTTTGGCTATGATGCACCAGAGCAAGAAAAACCCAGCGGGAGAAGCTGTATGTTAAGGCAAAATTAAAATCATTGATGTGTTTCGGTGTAGTTTTTGAGGTCAATCTCTGAAGTTAGAGGAAAATGTTCTTTTGTGCAGGATGAATATCATAGAGTTTTTGTGTGTTTGGTGTGGAAAATGTCAACAGAAGTCTCGTGGCAGTGTCTGAGGTCATAGTCACAATATCCGAGAGAGAATCGGCCCTGTTGGACACAACAATCAGAACTTAACATCCACAGATAACAGAAACAAATATGATTACTCAGAACATGAAGCTGCAGTCTTACCTTAGGCTTCTTAAAATAATCCAACCCTCTTCCGATTTTTACAATCCAACCATTGTCAAACCTATAAACAGTTACCAGAGTATTAATTCCTCATCTTGAACACAAGGAAAAAAAAATTTAAGATACATTTTTGCACATAATTGTAAACTGAAACCAAACGATAAAAAAACCACCCTGTAGGTAAGACACACCTGATCTCCCTGTCATGGATGGTGGAGGAGTACTGAACATCCAGAGTCACCCCACGACCCCCCAGACTGTCCCTCAGCTCGGACAGAGCGCTGCTCTGCTGGGTGTTATCACCCTGGACAAAAAACCCATCAGAATCATTGACATCTGTAACTGCTCGACATACGTCACACAATGTCAGCTCTTTATTTAGGTAACCTACTTCGTCCTGGGATGTGAGGAGGTGGATCTTTTTCACCTTGCCACACGATTTTAGCAACATCTCACAGAACCGTAGGAAGTTGTACAACTGGTGCAGAGGAGAGGTACGGGTTTAATTAGCATTAATTAAGCACATTTGTGCTGAGATGAGACTTCAAACTATTAAACTGTATGAAGTTTAACTCCAAGCTTAAATATGATTCACATGAGTTAAAGATAACAATAAAAGGCGTTCATTGAAGCATTCATAGCTGAAAATACATTTTCAGAAAAAAATGTTTAAAAACAGGACTTTTAAAGAATATTAGAATAAATTGAACACTAAAGCAAAAAAAAAAAAAAAATCTTCCTTAGTTTTGGAACACCGTTTCTGAGTAAAAATCTAAATCTCATATTATGAAAGAATTTAACTTTTTTTTTTCTAAACCACATTTTGAAGACTCTTTTCTGTATCTTCCTTTTTTCTTTCCTCACCACTTTTTGTCAGCTTACACTCAATCTCTAAGAATAGAGCTTGAGAGTGCTGCTCGCACTGATCCAGTGCGAGCAGCAAAGGGAAAGAAAGAAGGGGGCAAAAGTAGTATTTCAATGCAGAATTTGCATGCATGGCAATACACCAACTCTTATTTCCTTTAAATTTTGTGGCAAAATACAAGAAAAATTCAAATTGAATCACAGCGTAACCCTAATTATCAGAATACAGACACATGTTGCTGCTGCCATCTTTGAGCAAAGCCTAATATGAATGAATCCAGCAGAAAGAAACCACACAATAATAAATAAAAGAGAAAAAACGCGGCTCACACCTGATGGGTATGACGTATGTATGGGTCCTCCACCCAAATCTCAGAGAGAGCGCTGCTGATGTATGGTTTAAACAGAGCCTCATAGCTGTAGCCTGTGGCATCCTCTGAGATCTTTATCTGCTCGTGATATTTCCCATCTGTCAGGATGAGAAAATATATTCACATTTTTCCACGTTTTGTGTCATTACAACCAAAAACATGACAGTATTTTATGAGAATTTCATGTGATAAGCAAACAAAAAGGGGTGCATTGTTGTGAAGTGAAAGAAAACGTATGCATACATTTTATTTATTTTTTAAGTAATAAGAATAATTTGTATGCAGTCATGTGTGTAAAAGTAAATCTCAGCATAAATTCAACTGTTCTGGAAAAGTGTCAGAAGTTTGTTAGAGAACAAACAGCATAAAAAACACAGGAAAAAGGTTGTAGAGAGGTTCAAAGCAGGATTAGGTTATAAAACAATATCCAGAACTTTGTTCATGAGGTTTTACCACATTAAAACCTAGGAAAACATGACATACATGCAAAAGCAGGAAATGTAAATATGTTGAAGCGGTA
>CAEFZX010006764.1:0-16710 GCA_903066825.1 Alfaro cultratus
ATCTATCTATCTATCTATCTCTCTATCTATATATCTATCTATATATCTATCTATCTATCTATCTATCTATATATCTATCTATCTATATATATATATATATATATATATATATATATATATATATATCAGTCTGACTGGTGCATCTCTATTGTATTAATTGACTTTATTGTTCTGCTCCCTCAAAAAGGTAATAATAATTCAGATCTTGTCAGAGAAATAAGAAATCCCTCAGTGTTGCCTGTCATTGTTCATGATTTAGAAACAGAAAAACCCTGTGTCTTTATTTCCTCATGCCAAGCAGGATGAGAAAATGCTAAACATTGAGGGCAGAAGAAGGTGCATCCAGATCAATTAGTTAATTAGTCTCATCGATCACATGTATTTCTCAGCTCCTTTTTTGATCTGTGGCATTCGAAGAAAGGAACTGACTGAACTGACACCTTTAATCCATGAAGCTGGCTCAACTTTGGACCTAAAAATCATTTTGCCTCATCGATGTGTTTGGTGACAGATTTTGCACCTCAAAAGGGAGTTGTTAAGGACAAACTGAAGCTGGTCTTCATTTGTCATTTTTGACCACATGAATGAAGGAAAATGGTGCCGAAGTGACTCTTAAGGCACACTGACACTATTATTATTATTATGAATATTATTTATATGATTGTAATACAGTTGTTGCTTCATTGTGAGTATTGTGTTAGATAGAGATACTTGAGGAAAGCTGGCCCAGACTCAGTCTGGGATCTTTCATACTTTTTAAACAGATCTCTTTAAAGCTGTAAGTTGAATGCTTTTTCTGTGTAAATATGCACACTGTGCCGTGATGGGAAGCAGGACTGTCGCTTCTTGAAGCTTTTCCAAACACACACAAGCAGCAGATGAATGTTTTAACATTTTGTGCCGATCGTCAGAAGGTAATTGTTATTGCAGCCGGAGCCATGTTGTGGCGCCGCAGCCATTTTGTACAGGGGGAGTGTCTCTCAGGCTGCACTCGATAAACGTGGTAGTGACAGCGGGCCTCTGCACCAAAATCCATCAACGCCCTCTGCTCCATCTCTGTCAGCTCCCCATAATGGACCATAATGACGGCATCAGAAACGCACAGAGGAATCGCATCTCTGATAAAGCAGAGGGTAATAAATGGGTGTTATAAATTCTTCCCCCAACATAGACTCAACAACAGCACTCTGTTTGTGTGTGTATACATGTGTGTGTGTGATGGGCTTCATTACACATGTCCAACGGACCAGTCGCCGGGGCCGCCCAGGCACAGTTCGTCGCTTCGGCACAAAGCGAACTGATGGGACGGCCTTCTGCTGAATGGCATGGACAAACCACACAGTTGTGTCACCTCTTCTCAGTACAGGAAACTCTTTTTGTCTTTGTATATACATGAATGTGTGTGCATGTGTGTGTATGTATGAAAGAAGCTCTGAGACAGTATTGCAAGCAGAAAATTTAATAAACTTCTTGCCGATTTCTGGTGTAAATCCTAGACGTCAGCCAGCAGACGTCTGAATGTATATTTAAGCTCTTAACATTGTTTTTAACTTGTCTGTGAAAATACTTTTCTGTAGAAAGAAAAACTTTTGAAAACCGTTTGATTTTTGGCAATAAATGTGAGCCTAACGCTGTGCTAAACATGATTTATTTTTTCATTATGAGTGAAGGGATATGGTGAGAAGATGATATCAGTAAAAGCCTCATTCATCAACCAGAGTTGCATTTGTACCGCCAGAGAAAGCAGAAAAACATGCATGCGTGAAAACAAAGAAGATTTAGAGTGAAGCATTGGTTTATTCTTCTTCTCTAATCAATAGAGAAATTAACCTTGTAATGTGTTTGCGGGTGGAGCGGCCAGAGCTGCTCAGGTATCTGATTAATCATCAGGAGCGCTCCTGGAAAAAGAACATTTGTGACTAACAGCTTCATCAACTTTGATTATTCAAGGTCTCAGGCTGTCCATGCATGAACCAGGAAGACAAAAGAACCAAAAATGAATGCATCATTCAGCTTTATCCTTACAAAGGCTGAACTCTTACACAGTTTTAGAGGCGCCGTAGGTTTTACATATTAAATAAAAATATCTTTAGGCGTTTATTTTACAGATGTGTTCATGTTCTCCCTCCTTGTATACTGCGTTCTTTTTCTTGCCTTATTGAAAGCAAACCAAATTGCATCCATCTTCAGCAGCCAGCCTGCCAGACGTAGCCCCCTTCGGCCTGCTGCAGATTTAAATTACTGTAATCAGTGGATGAATAGCAATCAGCAGCCTTGTATGAACTGCTGGCAGAACGCCTGACCCCCGGCTCTCTCCACCAATCAGACAGCAGTATCCCATTCATAGCTAATCACCACGTGCCGCTGAGAGCTTCACCACTTACCTACCTCACATGTGACGGAGGAAGCTCTTCTTCTCTGTCTTTTTGTATCGTTGCTGACCGGATTGATGGGGGATAACGTTTTGAGAAGAAGCCTCTTTCTGTGGTGGCAAAGTGCCATCTCTGAGGAAAAGAGTTAAAAATAAAGTCTTTATAGTTTCCTTCTCCAATTTTGAAAAATTTTATCCTTCTGTTATGAAGGATAAACTGTTAATTTGTGTTTAGTTTCTATGGGTTTTTTCTGGTATTACTCTCAAAGTTTTAACATGGGCAGTTGCACAGGATGCCATTAGGGGGTTGGGTGATCACATGGGCAAATATTAAATAAAAAGGGTTTTATTGCATTTTTTTCATGTGCAGTAGGTGAGGAGTTATCATGTGTTGGCATTAGAGTGAGAAGGTTACTAGGCTAGGCTGCACAGTGGTTCCCCCTCCCACATCGGAGAGGATTTCCTGGTTGTTTAATATTTCTAGGCTTTAGGAGGCGATTGGTGATTTCAATCAAACTAGCAAGAACAGCCTCAGTGCTATGTTGAGCAATGTGCAAACAGGAAAAGAGAGGGATACTTTTTATTTATCCTCTGATTGTATGTGCCCCTTTATAATGCCACTCTGGGCATTTGCCAAAAACCTCCACTTATTATGAATATGAAATTTTATTGTATTAAAATCAAACAGAACAGCAGCGGTGGCTTGTTTTAAACAAACATAAATGCTGACTGGGGACAAAAATTTATTTAGCACAACTGACCATAGACCTTGCAAAAGGTTGTTTTATATTTATATTCTGAATTTTAAAAGAATGAAGATTTAACCCACATCTGGGTGAATAAAGTAGCCAACTTTAGCAAATGACACATAAAGAGAGATAAGGCATGAATGGGGAATAAGTGGGGGGTACAAACCCGTCCACCATGGCTGACGATGCCTCTGTCTCGTGACTCCCACCCTCCCTTACAGAACCAGTCTCTCTTTCTTACTCCCCGCCGCCGCCCGACTCCTACCCGCGTTCTCCTCCCTGCCAGGGGTGGATCCCAGCATTTATCTCCACCATCCAGCCCCAGTGTCTCCTAGCAACAGAACATGGATCATTTAACCGCTCCAGCATCCCTCGTTTTATCCAGCCAGTTCAAACATACAATATGCCAACTGCCTTTCATCCACATTTTGTGCTTTTATTTCCCGTAAATTCTCCTCTGGGTCTGTTTGGTTGCTGTTTTTCTCGTTCTACTTGTCTCCCAGGCAGGCCTGCGGCCCTCAAAGCATATCAGTGCCACACTTGAGGGCAGACAGACAGCCAGGAGAGGCTTTTCTGTCAGGATGTGTCTCTCCAGGAACCAGCAGGTGCACACACACACACACACACACACACACACACAATCAATGGGGAAAGACATGACTTGGCCCTCAGTCTGAAAGGCCCTCGCAGAATCAATTAGCATTGAGATTAATGAAGCGCGTAATGAAGAGAGTGCTATCGCTTCTGCAGACAGGCAGAGAGATGATTGTGAATCTGCGTGAGGAAGACACATGCTGAAAAGGAACATCAAAGATATTCAAATAGCCACTTTGGCCTTTATGTTTTGCAAGAAAAGACCCAAATTGAAAGCAGCACAGTTTTAAATAAACCTGCAATATGTATGTTGTTTAATATAATCACATTTACATATAAAAAGTGGCATTTAATAAAACACATAATTAAAGATAAAATGATTGCATGGAAAAAGGTTGTTTTTATCTCTTGGTATCCATCACTGCTAATATGCTGGAAGGAGATTGTTTCCGGAGCAGATAATCCTGAGTGATCCTGTCAAATAAGTTTTGCATTTAGTTAAATCTGACCAAAAAGTAATTAATTTACATTTTTAACATGAAACCAGTAAATCATCTGTCATTGTCTACAGTATAAACAAAAACAATTTTATGTAGCTGAAAATGCCTTTGTTGACTCCACATGCTCCATATTGTTAGAAATGATGTTTTCAGTAACATGACTGGAAACTGGAGGTGATATTTGAACTTTTGCTCCAATATAGATAGATATTTAATTGAAGGTAATTATTCCATCAGAGGTTTGAGGTTAAGAGTCCTACATGGTGACATTTAGGAAATTGTTTATATTGTTTATATATATATATATATATACAGTAAGAGAAAGCTCCTCAAAATCTGCAACTGCATCCTGGGTTTTATAGTATTTTGCAGTAATCACAAACACACACTCTGGTTCATGCTCACAAAGACAGATGCTCACCGCCACCACCACCCCAAGTCTCACACACACAGAGGAACATTCATAGTGACAGTCTGTCTCACGTCAAACAAACAAATCTGACTAAGTAGGCACAAAGCGATGCCTTCACACTTCAAAAGAAGAATTGAATGGGTTATGTGTTCTTTTGCAAGCCGGCACATCATTCTGACACACACACACACACACACCTTATCACTACGACACTGTGACAATAGACAGCTTTTAGCCTGAAGAGGCATGTTGGTGCAGCCTTCCTCTTTTCAATAATGGCACTAACGGAAGGAGGAAGAGGAGGAGGAGGAGGAAGAGGAGGGCTCAACATGACTCATGACTCTGGACCAATGCCCCCCCAACACAAACACACACACACACGAACACTCACACAGCAAATGCATCAGTACTCTGACAGTCTTACAACTTGATTACTCATCAAACACACCCACTCCAAACTCTCCAGAGTTACATGAGTTTTATTTTGTTGTTTCTGTTTCTCTCTATTTTTATTGGAGCTACCTCATTCAAAAATGAAAGGGAAAAACAAGAAAGAAAAAGCCATGAAAGGGTAGAAAGAATAGTCGAAAGGAACAATGGGAGAGAATAAAAAGGAAAGAACAGGGAAGAACAGAAACATAAGGAAAAAAATAAAAGAGGAAAACAAAAGGAGAGAAAAGAGAAGAGGAGAAAAGAAGAGACACAAAAAGGAAAAGAAGGAAAATCAAGATGGGGAACTAAAAAGTAATTCTTGTGAAATAAAACAAGAAGAAATAAAAGATCACGAAGTTTGGAAAATCCAAGACAAAAAGGAAGATTGAAAAGGACAAAAAGTAGCATAAATATAAAAGGAAAAAAACAGAGAACAGAAAAATAGAGAGAAAACAGGAAATGAACTGAGAAATCACAAAAAAAAAAGAAAAACTAAATAACATCAGAAGCTGCAACTCTGTTTTTAACATTTCCAGGTCTTTCGTTAACAAAAATTAAGATCAAATCTCATGAAGAACCACATCCTCTCCACACTCATCTCTCCATTGTCTCGGCTGTCTCATTATTTACAACATGAGTGTAAAGAAACACACACACAGTAATGCCCCTTCGCCTCTTCGGGGGCTTTTCCTGACCGCATCTTCAGGAGGTTGGGACAAGATGTGGGTGGACAGTAGTAGAGATGACAGCTCCGTGCCGGAGGTTAGAGTCTTAGATCTGTGTGTGAGTCATGGCGGGGGGAAACCCCATGGTTTGATGATGATAATGATGATGATGCTTTGTTGTAGCAGTCAGGAGGGACAGGGGTCTTCATTCAGCTACAGACAGGCTGGGACAGAAGACAGGAAAACAAGCATTCAGCTTTTGAAGTAAAGCAAACAAAAATTAGATCAAATAAATCATATATTTTTAGATTTAATGAAGCACCAAAATAAAAATAACTTGTGACTGTATGAAAAACATAGGAATCACATCACTGACTGGCTCACGTCTTCCTATAAGGAGGCTTAGCAAACATTAGAAAGTGGAGTAAAAAATGCAAAATCATTTTTAGTATGTCGTTTTACAGCTTCAAGTTAAAATTGCAGAATCCAAAAAACACATTTTTTATTTTTTTTTTATTCTTACCATTTCACTGAGACGTATTAACTTTAAAGAGTAATATTTACCGTTTAGCTTAGATACATACTTCCAATGTTTTTGCAAGAAAATTCAAGTGGAGTTGGGGAGCTCAATAAATACATAAACTCTTGAAATGTCTTCAAAAAAATATTTCAACAGGAAAGTTACAAGAAAACTATTATCCTGCAGCTCCACCAAGTTATGGAGCTGAAGAAGAGAAGCAGTGTCAGACACAATTACATCAACTCTGAGAACCTGAAGTAGACATGAACATTGTTTTGAATAATTTCTATTATAAAGTCCTAGCATAGTGATGTATGTGTGTGTGATGCCACTTTGTAAGAGTAAAATTAACATCCTGCCTGGTCTACAACACGAGAATGTCCCATCAATAATATCCTCCTTTATGATGTCATTAATCATCTTTGCTAGAGCAGTCTGTCAGTGATGGATTTAAATACACCTTGAGACGGTGGGAAAATAAACATGTTTGCCTCACAGTGAACGATGCGGCAGGATCTGAAGATAATTATGAAGAAACAGCAGCTCTGCTCCATCAGTCAGTGTAACTTTCAGTGTTGCCTGCAGATTTAGAGGTTTGAGGAAAAATTTAAGCTTTTTCTGTGTTTTTGTTAAGACAGAGGCTTTTACCTGTCTCAACATGACGATCATGATAACAAATCTTAAAATATGTTTTTCCATAAAAGCATCCCATTGCTCCATTGCTAATACAGATCTGAGTTAACATGATGATGTCAAACTTACTGTGCTTCCTTGAACAGGTTAGGATAAGTCAACATTTATACTCACATGTGAAAATACCTGCAAACAGATGTGCAATTATACAACCGTAGATATTTGAAAAGCAGAAGAAGTGCTTCTGGTACAACCAAAAAGAAGGCAGCAACTGGATGTTGCTCCTCTGAGGTTAATTACTGATTTGTAAACCTTTGTAAGGACTGTATGTTGTCATTTAGGTTTTGTTCCTGATTATCATTCCTCTGTAATTACACACAAGCTAAATCATACTGGTGAAAGCAAAGCAGTAACAAAAATGTCATTGCTATTACTTAAAGTTGCAAGTTAAATTGAGTCTTTGTGAGCAGAGCTCAGCATCTGGTAATGTAATACCATTCCCTGCTGCTAGTCTGCAGTGTTACATCAAGCCTCCTCCTCTCAAAGTCAATCATTCCCTGTCTCTGATTCTTTCTTTGTCTCTCGCTGTGTCTGTAGACATGAGACGACATCAGACACACACACAAAAGAAAAAAACATTCACACTCCTCTCTCATTGCTCTGCCTCCCAATTTTTGTGACCATGGCAACTATCTTGGAATATGGCCTGTGGATACGTTCACTATTACCAGGTCACTGCCTCACAGCCTATCTGTCCTCCCATTCACACGCACAAACACACACACACAGGCTCCTTCTAGCCGCTGTCGGCTCTAATCATCGGCCACTGAGGAGGCACAAAGCTTAAAAGAGAGACGAAAGAAAAACTACCATGGCAACAAATTTGAGGCAATTTCAGTAATAATATGAATTAGACTTCAAGCTGAATTACATTTTGCAGGAAAGGAAAAAGCTCTCCACTTTTCTTTTGAAGCCATATGTATGTAAAAAAAAAAAAAAAAAAAAAAAAAACTGCTGTGCATCTGTTTGTGCATATGTTTGCTATTAAATGTAGAAAATCTGAGTTTGATTTTGTCTGTAAGGCGGTTCAGATGAAAACTTTCCAACAAAATGACCCTGTATCTATTCCAAGATGTATCCTACATTCATCTGACCAAAATAGGACATACACATGCACGCACACACACACACACACACACACACACACACCCACGCACGCACGCACACACACACACAGATATATAGAGAGTAATACACACACATAGTTGCTCATTCAGAATGAATGTCTGAGCATAAATGGCAGCTGGCAAAACAGGCTTAGCCAAGCATGAAAATCAACATAAATTCCCACTCGGCTGGAGCTCGATGCCCCGATGTGGCGCTCGCCTGCGACCTCGTGTCCACTTTCCCCAGACACCTCTTCACACGGTGGAGCAGAGAGACGCGCCACTTCCTGAGGCGGAAGTAATATCCGAAAGCTCTGCAACAGAACAGAATGGATCTGAGATGATCTAAAGTGGAAGACCACAACGAATCTGAGATACAGATAATGACATAATATCTATGTCAACTGTTTGCAGCGGTTAGTTTTTCAGTCTGAGTCTGATACTTATGAAGATATACTTAGTAGATAGTAATTAGCCTTACATGTGCAAAGTTTACAGAATTTACTGTTTTTCTGGTTATAAACATCCTCTGTCTTTATCATGTTGACATTAAATTTCAATGATTTTGATTCTCAACCACTCAGAAAAATCAACTGTAGCCAGAATTATATTACACCCTTTGAAAATTATTATTATTATTACAAATTAAAGCATGAAATAATTCAGATGCATTTTTTTTTATAACAATCCAAGGGTTTCTGTGTTTTAACCTGTCCCTCACTGAGTACTAAAAACCCCAAACAACAGATTCCACTACATCATAGTTTAAATATTGAAAAGGTTTTTGAAAAATATAATATCCATTTTTGGTGAGTTCACCAAAAGAGAAGTGTTGCTTCAAATAAATCTATACTTTCTCTTTAACACAGAAAGTACCCCTGGTTCAGTGATTCTGTGGTCTCCGTGTTTCTGTTGACGGTAAATGGTCGCACTGAGTCAGGTTCTTCTGTTAAACAGGAGTTTTCCTTTCCACTGTCGCCACATGCATGCTCAGGGGGATTGATGCAAAAATGGACTTAGTCTAGTTTAGCTACATGCTGATGAAGGAGAAGTGATTGTTGTAAGGTCTGCCTAGTCAGCTGGGCTTCCTGAAATAGAAAATGTTTCTACCAGTTTCTGTGTTAGCATGTTCAATCAGTTCAAATTGCAACTGAAGTCAAGTTTATTTTTTATAGACAAAGTGTACAGCCTTGGTGTAATGGTTTTACTGAATCATGTGGCCATTTTCTCAGGTAGTGATTCACTTCATTGTTCCCTTCATACACAACAAAACTTAAATAGTCAAGTTTTGGTCTACAGAAGAGGTCTGCAGCTGCTCAAGTCTTTAATATGTTTTATGCAAAACCTCCATAAGAGAGACATGGGGTTTGGGGATATTGTTCACTGTTCTTACATCACTGATTTACTGTTTGTACAAGGACTCAGTTGTCTCTTTTCCAACCAAAAAAGTGTTTTTGATTTTTGATTTTTGTTTAAAAAGTTTTATGTATTTTGTACAAAATTGAAAAAAAGACAATTGTTTTTATTATTAAAATAAAATAAAGAGCATATTTTGAAAATTTACCCAAAGCACAAAATCTTTTATTCCACTTCCCAAGTTGGCTTTATGACTCTACAACAATTTCATTTAGGATAATAGTGAAAAATAATTCAAAATTTACTCTCTACTTAGTTAAAAGACGTGCATAAATTTTAAGTTTTCAAACTTTAAAATAATTCTTCCGACATTGTCTCTTTGGGTCCTACATCCACTCAATTTATCACATCGACATAGCAGCTTGATAATAGCTGATAAGATGAGAATCCCGATCTACTGAAAAAAAGCACCCATGATTTCCTTTCACATTACAACAAACCTGTAGTGTTATAAATTTGAAGAAATTTGCAATAGCTAAAGTAGAATTTAGAGGCTAAATAAAGGAAATCATAGATGCTTTTTTTATCAGTAGATTGAGATCCTCATCTTACCAGCTACTTTCAAGCTGCTATGTCGGTGTAATAAATTGAGTTGATGTAGGACCCAAAGAGAAGTTGTAGGAATAATAATTTCAAAGCTTGAAAACTTACGGAAATTGAGAATCAATTAGCCAGAAGAACAAAAGAGCTACAGGAGGGACAGAAAGTGTGACAACATCATGGTAACAGCAAGAGAATCTGGTGACAAATGAATAACTAAGAGAGCGATGCTGCAAGACATGATTGGTGGAATCAACAGGCGAGTCTAATTAGATGAATGTGCTCCAGCTGTGAGGGTTTATGAATTGACGGACTGAGGTTACACTACAAAATGGACTCAGGGAAACAAGAATCAGACAAAAACAGCTTTTTTAAAAAGTAGTTAAAATTCTATATTCATACAAGAGAATAAATCTCCAGCACTGGCATTCTGTGACTGCTGGTATGGAAAAATCAGTGACATGCCTGCATGTCTCTGCACTGAGCTGCAGCCTGCACTTCTTCCTCTAGCTCCCCCACTGAGGGATGCAGGTGCATTATCCATTGGTGGGCGCTCACGATTCCCACATGAGCAGGAATTCAGTCATCAGAGACATGCGCTCGGTCTGAAGCAGAATAAAATGCCAACAGTTGTGTAATCATCTCACATCAGTGAATCATCTGTTGTTTTTCCTCCCCCTCTGACTGCAGACGGGAGCATCAGGGCTGCAATCTAAACACACTGTGCTGCAGGATGAAAAGTGGCAGAGAGGAGGAAGTCGGAGGAACGGAAGGCTCTGACATCTCCAGACAAATCTGCTGCAAACACACATTTAAATGAGCAAATTTAATCATGAAGGATCATTCATTGCTGCTTTTTATGACTCTTTAAATAAAATAAATTTTAATGCTATGAACCTAAAGCTTCATTAAAAATATTTAAAATAATAACAATGAACATAGCTAGTAGACCAAAAGACATACGAATATCAGAGAAATGAAAAGAAATCTGTTGAAAGGTTGTGCAGAGTATTAATGTTTTTTTTTATATTTAACTTCTTTAATTTTCTGTTTCTTTTAAATCTTAAAAAATAATAGCAGCAAAGTATAAGTTTAATGTTGCTCAAATCAATATCACAAGCACTTTCTGTTAAATGTTGAGTTCCACATCACATCTATTCCTCTTTTGTGTACTTAGAGGTGAAAATCTGAAACCTGGTTTGTAATTTACACTATGTGCTAATGACGAACTTTAGAATATGTGCTTTCATTTAAGAGATCATGTTTTTAACATGTGCACATTTAAAAAAGTGTATTCTTCACAGAAATATTACATCTTTTCTTTGTTCTTGCTTTATATGGTTTTTGTAATCTTTAATTGGATTAAATTTGAGGCTTTGTCAAAGTTTCATAAAATCAATGAAATGTACCTTCTTCTGCTGAGTGCATTTAAGGAAATGGAAAAAAATATATAAAATGTTATCAGCTCTGTCTCTTTTTGATCGGAGGTCAAGATTGGCATGTTTATAAAAAAAATTAAAGGAGCATTGCTGTTAAAAAGGAAAGTTTGTGAAACAGTTCAAATTAGAAATGAATTGCAATCTCTGAAGTTAAGTTTATATGTGAAGAAATGAATACCACATGAAATGTGGGCACTATGCAGTGGCCAGTGTAACACCGTCTTTTTCTCCTGAAAAACAGCTGCACTTATCTTTAGCTAATCCAGAAAACTGCACTCAAACTTTTCTTGCTCCTTTCACCCTAATGAATGCAGCAGCTGCTGGAGAAAGCTGACAGAAAGCGGAGGAGAGGAGGGTAGAAAAGAATCATTATTATGAAGGGTGATGCCATAAATTCATTTTGGTCATTTAGAAATATACAATGAAGATGCAGCTGTTGCTACAAATAGAACAAGTTTTCTTGGGTCAATGTTGGAGGATTCAGAAAACCAGAGACAAGCAGAGGAAGAGCCTCTGGGAATACTCATAAAGACTGTAAAGAGGAAGAGTTGTGGAGGACCAGCAATAATATCAAAAATATTTGAAAGACAGAAACATTCTGATGTACGGTAGACCACCATTTAGTAATGAGTCCAGGTGGTAACTTCAGATCACTTGCACAATTAGGTCAGAAAATAGCTCTGTAAAACCTTTTTATAATAAATACATATCAAATCTTGTGATTGAAACAGAAATATTCTGCATAGTTTGAAAAGTAGAATTTCTTAGGTGAGCCACTTACATTGTTTAAGTATTTCATTTTCTTTCCACTTTTAATTTTGAATCACCCTGCACTACCATTCAACTTTTAACCTGACTAATAAATGTTCACTTATAGACAAAAAGAAAAGAACTGTAAACTCCAAAAGCTTTGAGTTTGAAAAGTTTTCTTTAAAGTTACTATACGCTCTAACTGTGAGGTAAAAGTCTAAGCAGTTTGTGTCCAGGATGTGTGGGGTCTGCAGAGATGTTGTCCTTTTCATGACCTTAGAGCTGTACAAGTCCGGGATGGAGAAAAGGTTAGCTCTGATTACCTTTTCTGTGATGACCCTCGCTGCAGACTTGAATGTTGTTGCTGTCTCTCCCTGTCCTGTTCAGACCAACAACTGTGGTGTTTTCCATAAAATTCAGGAGAGAAGTGCAGTTTACTGCCATGAATGAGATTTTAAAAAAACAAAAACAAAAAAAACACAGTGAGTAAGCTCTATACACAAAGAGGAGGAGAGATTGTGAAATGAGATGAAAAGTGAGGCAGCATTGAGGGCAATAACTGGCTCCTGTGTGAGGAGAGAAAGGGTAAGGAGCAGATATGGAGCTGTTTAATATTGTTTGCTGTTTATCTCTACTAAACAGAAGCACACAATAGAGATGGTATCTTCATCCACCAGTGGGTGAGAAACATTTCAGATGATGATGGAAATGCGATAAACTACATTTAAGATTGAATTACAGGGATGTCTGCTCCAGGATGGGCAGCAGGAGGAAGGCGTTCCTGTTTTTAAAAGAATGTAAACAAACGAAGCAATTTAAATTCCCCCACTTTATACATCAATAAATCTAATTCTACATTTTAAAAATCTCTTATGCAAAAGTCTGTTTTCTTCTCACTCTTTTATGAAAGACGCAGTTGAGATGAAATGTTGTGGTTAAAAGTTTCCTCTGGATATTTATATACAAATGTGCAGCTCTTTTTCAAACCACGAGCAGGACATCCAAAACCACTGCCAGAGCAAACCAGTTCTGAATGTACTGAATGTAGGGAGAGGCAGAGGTATCAGAACCTTGATGCAAGTTGGCTCAAAGAGAATAAACAACCCATCAGTAAAGCATTCGCACAATGAGTTTGATACTGAAAGCTGACGGATCGTCCCGGCAACGTTGAAACGTTGGGCTTTCCTTGTCCAGTTGTTCCAATTTCAATGTTTTCTCTTAAATTAAAATCATAGAGGTTTGAATCGGTCTTGCAGATAGTCGTGGGTAAAATTTAATTGGTTTGGATTAGATTTTTATTTTATTTGAATCCCCCATAATCTGTTAAAATATCCATGTTCATTCTATCAGAAAATGTTAATTCTGGGAATAAAAGAAATCTCTTCTTTGTGATGTCTGCGGTTTTCAGCTGGTTAGCATCTGTGCTTCAGATGGAATTAATGGCACTGACAATCAATAAGATTCTGAAGACATTAAAGTTTCTCATCTCCATGAAACTATATGAATGCTCAATGTGGTCAACATTGAGTACTGCATTACATTGAGTATGTAATGCAATACTCAATATGATATGAACTAAAGTCATTCAACTATTCACTGGAGACCTAAAGCGAATGCTGTGTTTGGAGAGGCGGGAGGAAGCTGACAGGAGCTGATTTGTGTTTCTGTCAAACCTCGAAGATAGACGACCTGGAGAAAAATAGCACCAGGAATGTAGCCGACCTGATTTGCGACCTGATTTGCATATCACAGTTTACAGTTATCGGCAAAATCAGCCTCTTTCTTTACATTTCTCAGATTTCCCTCAGGCATACAATATGTTTTATCTGGGAACGTAACCTGGGAAAAATATTGCTGCGACCTTGGATGTAGGAGAATGCGTGTTTATGTGTGCATCTCGTATGTGTGCATGTGTGTGTGTATCCAGATTGCTTTCTGTAGTCATGCATGTGTTTCTCATTGTTCTTCAGAAATTGTACATGACGGGGAGCAGGAAGCGATTGGCAGTGGATTGTAGACAGGCGGCTCACACACAGGGAAGGCCTGAGGGACGGAGTTGATTTGAACCTGAGAGGTTCCGTTTATTGACAGGTTTGTACGGGACGTTCTACTGCAGCCGCCCTTTAGGAACTAGCTTGCTATCGCACAACAGAGACAGGAAACAGCAGGACAAAATGACCTCTAATGTGTCAGTGAAGAAGAATGAAACCGGTATTTACTCAGTGTTTAAATTTTTTCTAAATTTATTTGAGTCTGAGTCATATATTAAGGCATAAATATATATTTTATTCATTTGTACCTTTTATCCTTTGCCATGTCTTAACTAGTAGCAGGTGTTAGCGCAACATAAGATTAAACTACTGTATAATTCATTTAAAAAAATTACATTTATTTAATTCATCTGTATATCAATCTGGAGTGAATCAACCTTACATAAAATTATGTCCAGTTCATCTGGTTTCCAACACCAGACCTGTCTGGATGAAGTTGCAGAAAAGTTGCTAACAGACAAGCACAAATTTGTCCCATGTGGACGACTGGCAAGAAGAAAGACATTGGCCAAAATAAATGCTATTAGCAGTTTTTCACAAGCTGTGTAGAGAATAAAGAAAACATGTGGAAGATGACAATTTGGTCAAAGGAGACCAAAAATAAACTTTTTGGGGCTGTAAGATGCAGTGCATAGTGAAAAATGTAAACTTAAACTAACTATCTATCTAATATTTTCCAAAGACTTTAGAATGTATGTACACATAAAATCAATCAAATCTTACTGAGCTATTTTATCATTTCAAATGGCTTTGTGTGAAAAGCTGTTGGAGACATTGTCCAAGATTTTAAGCACTTTTCCATCAAAATAGCCTCACATAAAGAGAAACTGCTGCCGAGCGTATTGTACCTGACCCACCAGTTCAATGGATAATCAACCATTTCAACATGAAAGGTTCAGCTCCAGTGAAGAATGTTTCAGGACATCAAAGAGTCTCTACTAACCACCAAAATATGTCCTCCCGAGGGGGTACTTTACTGAATCAGGAAGCCACCATTGCAGAGTTTGTGTGACATCAACAGAATCTGGTTAGAAGTGGGTGAGGTTGGTACCTCACTTTTGGTACCACAGACAAGAAAGAAACAAAGAAAAGCCATTTAAACATTGAGAACAGACTTCATTTCTGTAGGAAGCACAATAATTTACAGAAAAAGACTAGTTTAGAGAGATTTTCTTCATCATTTTTTTGGCATTTGAAAACAGTCTCAAGAAGTTAAAGGGGTGCACTACATAGGAATAGACCAGTTAGCAAAAAAAAAGGTAAAGTGCAGCACAATATTTTGAGTTAGCCTCACAAAGACAAATGTTGATTTTAAAAAATAAAGTATATATCAAACCCTAATTCCATTTGTGCAACTGTGTTGTCACAGTTCATGATTCCTCCCTCTCCTGTTTTAAAACAAATGTTTTAAATGTTAATACTATCATACTATCACAGACGAAAACAGCTCAGACAGGAAAAGGAACTAATCCAACCATACTCTAGGGCTAAGCCTTGTCACTGGAAATTTTAATCACATTTCACATATGATGATACTGACCAATTGCAATAGTCTGAAGCTGAACGATTATAGCTCTTCAAGGACAGAAGCACCTTTTGGAGTCTGCATGGCTTCTGTATTTGTGCAACATCTCACACATCAGCCAAGAAATCAATAGTAACATCTATTCTCCGTGTGCGCGTTGCTTATTGTTTGTGTGTCTCTGTGTGTGTTTCTGTGTGTCTGAGCTCATGATAAGTGCCAGAGTATTTTTCCCCCTCCTGCTCTTGATTGTGCTGCTGACAATAGCAGTTAATGACAAGCCCAGAGTGGCTGCACAGTTCGACTGTGGGGGGAGGAGGACTGAAGTGGAGGAGGGAAAAAAATGCATTTTCAAAAGTAAAGGTGGTTTTTATTCATAAACCTGTGTGCAACGTGGCCAGCGGTTGCCTTTATTAAGCTCTGAGCACTCACCATGAGTGCTGCGACTTTCAATTAAAGCAGAGCCGTTTGAAGGCCCCGCCGACATCACAGCAGCAGAACAAAAAGCTTTCAGCAGGTTGTGAACATAGTCAATTGCAAACAAGATGTGCATTTCAATGAATCATTCAGGCTGGATGGGGAGAGGAAATGGAGGGGTTACACTAATAAAAACACAGTGATGCATGTGTTGGACTAAACAAAGACTTGCCGTTATTTCTATGAAAGGGATTCCCTGTCTCCACTAAACATGTTTCATCCTTTGATCAAAAAAATAACTTCTGCCAGAAGAAGCACATGTATATTTTTAGAAATATAAAGAGCATCAGTGAAGCATGTTATACAGAGATATGTTCTCTTTAAATGTACCCACAAAGATTCTTGAAATGTTTTGGCTTGTTTTTGCTTAGATCAATGCATTTAAAACTATATTGGATTCTTTTTTTTTTTTTTTTTTTTTTTTTTTTTTTTTTATGTTGAACGTGTTTGTTTTTTTTACTTTTTTTTATTTA
>CAEFZX010006765.1:0-11152 GCA_903066825.1 Alfaro cultratus
TATTATATATAGACTCAGTCTAGAATGTGTGTGCCATTTGTGTACTTTATATATATATATATATAGATATATATATATATATATATATATATATATATATAATTTCATAGAGTAATTAAGAGACTACATTTGTCAATTATTAATAAAATATTCATAATTTTTAGCATTTCTCCTTGTAATTTCTTTCTCAAAGGCTCACACTGCTAGCCACTCAAAAACAGCCCCCCAAAAACAGACAGGTGTGCTTCAGTACAATTAGTTCAGCGTGTCTATTCTTTCCAGCTGCACCAGGCTTCTCTCATGATGTAGATCAGAGCCAAAGACAGTCCTATGATCCATTGTCCGGATAAGAGGAGCGCTCTCATTGTGTAAAGCAGCAGAGAGGCCTTTGCCAAGATGGCCAAGTGGGATGAAAAGAAGGGCTCTGGTTTTTTCAAAGCAAATCACCAAAAGGATCTTCCTCCTGCCATTTATCACACAGATGGGGACAAACGATGAAGGTTCCTTGTCTTCCTTTGCTTTGTGCCCTCCCTCCACCAATTTCCCTACTTTGCTTGTGTTTGCATTAATCACTTTGCTCCTTTTGTGGTCAAATTTCCAGGCTGTCCTTTTCTTTACTCATTTAATTAATTTCCGTAATGATAAAGACGTGTTGTGCAGGAGGAGTAAAAAACATAATTAAACATTTACCTTACAGTTTGGTACATCTTAAGTCTTTCTATATGTGGGGGCAAAGAAAGAGACTTGCACTTCTAGACACTGACAAGTTTGCCAATTATCCTTTGTAAAATACTTCATGCTTATTGGACAAAGAGAATCTGTGTACATCTATTTTCAAGTTTCGCCAAAGACTCAATTAAATTTTCTAGACCAATCTAAAAAACAAACATACTTGGATCAAAACCATGTAGCAGTCAGTCCCTTGTATAACAACAGATTTGCAGTTGTGTCCTGCTTGTTGACTGGCTCTTTAACAAACCTGGGAAACCTTCACAGAACAGCTTTAGTTATAACACTTAGCACACAGATGTACATCACTCGCTAAATAGGTGACATAGGTAATTGATCACATATGAGTGTGTAAGTGTGAGCATAGAAAACAACAAGAAGGTCAAAGGATACAGTAAGCATTACTGAAACACAAATAAAGAAGCTAAATCCTCATAGCATCGATTTTTAAACTGAGGCTTGGTCTAAAATAACCAAAGTGAAGTGACTGCTAATTGAATGTCTCTATGTAAAATGCGGCACAACTTCATTTTAATTAATGAAAAATGTTTTCAGGGTAACCTTGGTGTGTGGCATTTAATAATAATACAGCTTATGATAAGGAGAGAGACTGGTACAGATCTGAGGCCTCTGGTCTCACACTGCTCAAGGTCATTAGTGCTAATGCCACAGTTTTTGCCATCTGCTGAGATTGTTTACACTTGCCTAGATAATTAGCTCCTAATTAGAAGTGGCTGGTGGGGAGTATAGGCTGCTTGGTGTGTGCATAAATAAGTCTATGCATGTTTGTGTGTTTAAGAAATGGCATGTATGTTCTTCCTTTCAGTTGTTGAAAAGGCAGGTGAATTAAAGAAATTACAAGTTTGCTGTTAAATCATGAGTGAATTTGTATTATTACATTTTCTCATGTGATTAAAGCATAATAAAGACACAGGGGAGTACTAATATAAAAGAAGATAACATTTCTAAAAACTGGCATGCCAATAACTAAACTACACAGTTAACGACTTTTACTATTGTTTGTCACACATGACACAATGGGATGCACGATGATGAAGAAAGTCTTTTTTTTAATTATAAAAAGATGTTTTAGACGATAAGTGGTAGCACATGACTTAAAAAGGAAATAAAAAATATAATGAGAACATAACATTTCATAGTTCTTCTGCTTGACAACAGCATTTCTAGAAACATGTCAGCCGAAAATCATTTCTTTTTAAACCTACTTTTATATCTAATGGAATTCAAATTATTAGCAGTCAGATACAGACTGAGATATTTTAGTTTTTTTTACCCCAATGTATTAACACAGACCAATTGCAGGATGTCTACACATTTTCATGACACATTTCCAGCGTCATCAGTCCTGATGAACAGGTATTAGACAAATGGATAACTGAACAGCAGATGGATGGATCAACAGATAAGTTGTTAAATGGACAGAAGAACAGATGCATGAAAAGATGGATAGAAAAGGAATAATAGTTCAAAATGACAATGGAAAAATACTTGGTGGATGGACAGACTAATTAGTAGACAAAAAGATGTGCATGTAAATAGATGACACATAAATGAATAAAAAGATGGAAACGTGGATATAGATGGAGAGATAGTAGGCAAATAAGAGAAGAGGTGATTGGATGCAACCCACAACAACAGAATGGTAAACGAAGTCTAGAAATACAATTCCCTTAGTCATCAAAATATAGAGAATACTCTGACCAAATGTCACACTTCTCCAACCTGTTGTGGGAATCTTGAAGCCATTCACACTTTCATCCTCATTTTCAGAGCATGTATTGCTTGCATGTTGCTATCCAACATCACAGCAAATCTGGCAGTGGTAAATTAACACTGTGCTCAATCTATTCGGTTATTATCAGAATTGGTGTTATTGTAACACTAATTCCAACTATGCACTATATTCAACCTGTTGCTGAAACAGCTTTGAAAGAGTCAACAAACTTTGACGCTGCTTTTTTACCATGGTAAAATTTACTGTGCAGGTTTTAAATAAATAATAAAAAATTAAACAGATTCCAATCAGACATTTTTGAAATGTTTGCCTTAGCAGCTGAAATTAATGTGCCACAGCTGGAATTCAAGTTCACTTTTAAACATATGAGTGCAACATTTACAGTTTGTAGCATCCCTTTGTACTAGCAGAAAGTCTCTAGATAAAAAATTACAGAGGACAGAAAGGAGGAGGGAAATAGCAACAGCTAAAGTGAGATGAACTTCGGTGAAGTGCAATTACCACCACTCAGCCCACAGCAGGTCTCTTCACTCCAGGAGAGACATTTTTCTGCTGGGGTAGGTGGCCTTGTTTTGGTGACCTGCTTGTTTGAAGTTACTGCAGTGCATTCTTAAGCCTTTCTCTTGTTGCTTTGTACAGCACCTTTCAAAAATATTTATGCCTATGGAATATTTCAAAACCACAAACTTGAATGCATTTTAATAGAAATTTTATGAGATGGAGCAACACATCACAATGATGAAGTGATAGAAAAATAGACATCATTTGTGAAAACCAAGAAAACCACTGACTCTGATACACCAAAAAATGGTGCAAATAACAGCTTTTAGGTGTCACTTCCAAGTCCATAATTGAACCTAGTTAAAAACACAGCTGCTATGAGAAAGCCTCAGCATCTTGAAGTTCACTGGACACAGCTGAGCGGTCACAAATTAAGAGATGAAGTTTAAAGCAGGGTCAGTCTATAAAACAATCCAGAAAGCACTCAAAAAGAATGTAATTTTAGTTCAATTCTACCAAGACATTAATGTCCACTTGAAGTGAGAGGCTGGACAAGTGCACCCATGAAATCCTTGGTTACACTGGATGAGCTGCTGAGACACACAGCTCAGGTGAAACAACATGTTGAAAGGATAACACCCACACGCAAGGAGAATTGCAAGAAGACAAAAATAATCACTGTGTGTTCATGAAAGGCTAATGTGCATACTATTAATCAGTGTAAGGATTAAAAATGCTAACCACACTTTTTAGATTTTTGTTGGCAAGAGGTTTAAAGAAGAATGCATCTTTTCCATCTTCTTTCTAGTGACAGCCATACTGTGTTTTGATCCATCACATAAAATCCCGAAAAAATAGATAAATAAAACTTGAGTGAAGGTATGGACTTTTTCCACTGTTGTGTTTACTGTAACTACTGCGACAAGAACATTATCTGTTCATTTGTTTGTAGCCACAGATTAGAGTAGAAAAGTTCTCTAAAATTATCCTACCTAAAAAGTGAAATTCTGCTTCATATTGTGTAGTCAGTTTTAGAAAACTAAAGTTGTACCGTGGTTTCCAGAAGGCCATATAATATTATTTTTGATCTCAGATGATTAAACTGTACCATTTATAGGTTGTAGTTATATTTTGTCTTTTTTGATAAATACAGCTTTAGGTGCCTACAATTCTTATGTAAATCAATTATTTATGCCAATAAACAGGTAGATAGATTTAAAAATAAAAGTATAGATGAACTAAAGCTGTAAAAAAAAATATATAGTAAATGTGAAAGTAGTTAGATTTAAGTTCAATCTTGCCTTAGAACCACAACCCAAATGATCCTTTTTAATCTCTAGGCAGCTGCAAGTACAAGCGAGGGAACCGCTTGTTTAATTTGGGCTAGGGATTGAAAGAGTGAATTTTTTAGTGCATTCCTAACCCCTTGTAGAAGAATAAATAGTACAACAAAAAGTGGTACATGTATGAAGGCTTTTATTTCCAGGCTTTTTAATTAAAAGGCCAGAGAGAACAGAGATGGTGCCTCTTCAGCGTTTTCATTTAAATAAATCCGCCAGTTTGCCGTTTCTTTGTTCTGCTTTTGTATCAGAAGGAAACACAGATTGTAATCGCTTGATGAGATTACATCTTGCACCCATGTGTTTGTAACAGAGCATGCTGCTCCCCATTTAATCTCCACAAGCCTTTATTGCAAAACAGATGTTAGGGAGCGAGATGGCCCTAATCCTGCGATGAATTGTAATCCACAATTTCTCTGAATGAGATCACAGAAAGTGTTGAGTTGCTGGGCTCAGCAGCTGTTGACGCAAAGACAAACAAAAGGGAGGCGCTTCATTTTAGAGGTTGGAAGTTCAAGCAATCTGCTTGAAAACTAATTTAGAATGACATATATTGCACACTGTTCATTTTCTTTCACAAACTAAACACAGATCTCAGAGATTTCTAAGGAAGCAAGGAAATGGTGGTGCCGTTAGCTTCCAAGCAGCTTTATATCTTTGTGAATTCAAACAATGTCCTACTTCTACACGGTGCTGGCCAGCTTGCATGACTTTATTTTACAACATTATGACCAAAGACGTATTAGGAGACCTGCAACTGGTGTTTCAGTATTTACAAGAATATCTAAAGCTCAGCCTGGGGCTTCTCAAAACAAAGAATGGTATTAGGGACAAATAACCCTCCACAACTAACACATTTCAAGTTAGAATCACTGCTGAAAATAGCTGTTGGAAAAAAAGAAGAAAAAAGCAAAAATACAAACAAAAAACTATTTCTCTTTTTTTGCAACACTGAGTAGGACATTCATACATTTTAGAATGTATATATGTATCTATATTGATTTAAAAAGAATTTCTCAGTGAATACTGCAAATAATTTTACTCATGTACATCAAATTTCTCCCATTGTGACTGCTCTGGTTGGGTTGGAGTGCTGTTTCTCAGGACCAGATGCAAGACGGATTTATTTAAATAAATCCGCCAAAACACCACACTGTGTGGCAGTGGTGAGCCACAGAGAGGGCATTGATTCCCCTACTAAACACTCATCTCGGGTAATGGATTTTACTGTCCACAGAGCATGAATCTGTGGCAGATGGAAAATAATAATTTAGCCTTTTGTATCAGATGGAAAGCTTAAACTTTGAGAACAATGAAACAGGGAGAGAGAAAAAAATCTTCATGTGTCCATTTTCCATTTAGAAAATTAGAGATCTTTTTTTGTGTGTGCAATTTCAGAGGGTGTATAATTCTCATCAAATTTTTAGATGAAAGTTTGTTCATGAAGTCTTGCCTGGGGCCCTCTAGAGGCACACGGCAGGACTGTTCAGTTCAAACATATTGGCTGTATCATCTCCTCTGTACTGGTACTGTGAAAAAGATCAATAATTATGTTTTTGTCAGATCAAAGAGATCACTGTCCACGGCCTCCTCTCCCATCACTTCTTGTTTTACTCCTTGATACTTTTTCTCCTCAAGAACTCATTTTCACACCATTGACAACTGAGTTTCAACTGAGTGAAAGGAGAAGGGTGGGAAAAAAGCTGATGCTTCTGTTAGTCAAATTTGAGGAGAAAAAAAAAACAAAAAACTGGTACCTAAAATGACAACAGTTACATAGAATAAGACAAATTCAGATTAGACATTTGATCAATACAGCTTTTTTTTTTGTGGCAATAGATATACCCCTATTTACTAGAATGCTTTATCATTTACTTTATCAAAAGTTCCGAATAGAAACACTTTTCTTAGTTGAATCACGTTTTGATTGAGTTTTATGAGCCAGCATTCTGACGTGGAACATTTTAATGCGTAATTCCTAGAACAAGAAAGATGGAGTAAATATATAAATTACTTGTCTCATCCAGCTAGGCAGCTAAAGCTTCGGGTCTTTGATCATGTGGGAGGACAGACCAGAACAATGTCAATGAGAGGGGAAGAGGAGGTACATTTTCTGATGGCTTAGGTGAGGCTTTTGGGGAAAAGTAGCATTAACACCAATTTAATGGACTGTGGAAAAGTACCGGCTGACTGCGTGCGGATATGAAGGGTCTGAATTTGTGAGTGGGTTTTCTTTGAGACATTTGAGCCTTAAGGTTTAGAGGTTCAATGGGGACCCATTGTATGTTGACTTAAGCTTCAGAATAACTGCGCTGTGCAGGCAGCAAGATCGGCTCTTACTGTCAGCAAACTTATTACAGTTACACAACAGTGGTGGGATTACGTCTGTGCCATAATTGTGTGTAGTTTAGTAAAAGTGGGTGAGGAATATCAATGAGTAGATTTACAAAAGCGGATGTGACAGAAAAATCCTGTGGTGCTTGCATGCCCGTGCCAAAGTCTAACGTGTCCATGCATGCAAGCTTGTCTACTTAGATGCATAAAGTAATCCAATAGATGTGCAGCCTCATTGGGAAGAAGGGCTTGGCAGGATAAGCCAGTCAACCTCTGACCTTGGTGTGACTGGCTGCAGAAGGACAGCGATAGATATCAAGACCTGGAAACATAGCTTTCCTGTCACTTTCTCACAGACAGAGGAAAACTGGCATTATTATTTTACCACATTTTGAAGTAAAATAATCTTCAAAATAAATTCCTCATTCCTATGCTGGTTTTGCATGTATTTTTAAGCATTGAGTTGAACTTATGATACCATGATAAAAACGTGGACACAAATGGCTAAAATGTAGTGGGGCAGAAGGAAAAACACCCTAAACATACAGCTAGATCTAAACTGTAATAGTTCAGATGAAACTGTACTCATGGGTTAAAATTGGCAAATTAAAATTCTAAATGAGAAAGACTTCACACTCTCCACTCTGTGAGCTTGAGGTATTTTGCAAAGAAAAACTAGCTAAACAAAGGTTTGTCGCAATACAAACTTACCCAAAACGTCTTGCTGCTCTAATTGCAGCAAAAAGGTGGTTCTTTGAACTCTGGGTGACTCAGGGTGCTGACCACAAACTTTGGTAAATTTTTCCAAATTTACTTTTTAAATCTTGAAAACCATTTGAATGAGATCAAAGAGTCATGTTTCAATGTTTTATGGTTTTGCTATCTTTGTCAGAGAGAATTCTTGGATAAATGCCAAACACTGAATTGGAGAGACTGCCATGAACTACTATTGATGCAAGGTCAAACCAGCTGCCACGACACAGGGCAATGTAGCTTGGATTGCGACACACACAATGCAAGAGTTTGGCTTTCTTCTCTAGTATTAATGTTCGTACTTATTCCTAAAGCAAACACTTTAGTTTTTTAGAATCTAGCAAGTTTTTTTTTTTGTTTTTTTTTTAAATCAGGAAATATCTTACATTCGTTCAGGAAGTTTTGTGCTTTTTGTAGTTTATGAATCAACACATAGGGATATAGGTACATTTTCTCCTTTTACTTCAATGTAGTGAGTGTCCAAACTATGTGGTGTATTTTTCCCGAATGTCAATGTAGGACTGGACAGAAAAGCAAGATAAACAAAAAAAAGAAACTCAATTTTTTTAATGGCATTTTTGCTGCTTTACCTCCTGACTCAGACTATTTCCTGGCAGTAGGTAGCCACATAAAAGCTCTCCCCTTCTGAGCTTCCAGGTAAAATAGACTCTACTGCCTGCTTGCCATTCCATTTCCCTCCCTCTTTTCATGTCTCTTATCTACAGATGCCTTGTCTCCAGGAAGACCCCCTTGCTTTGACTTTCCTTAGAGTTCCTATTTTAAGACCAGAGCTGTTCTGTTCGATCACACTGTCCGTCTGTAGGTCTTCCGAATGGCAAGGGGAAACAAAAAACTCTCTGTGTACAATGTCTCACTGGGTGAACATGCAGGTCGTCATCTGCCTGTGAATGTGTGTCTGACTGTTCCCCTTTGTGCTATTTGACTATTTACACAAAACACATATCCCCAGTTAAAGAGGCAGACCAAAACCAAAGTGTTTCCAGATGGAGACACAAAACCGCTGTCAAAAACAATAGACACACACACACACACGCACATAGAGGATGGAATCCTGTCCTGCTGGGGCATACCATTCCTCAAATATGCTGTGTTTATCTTCAGTGACAACTTTCTAGGTCAGGTCTTTGTTTCAGTGTTTATCTGAAGCCCAGGCTCCAAAACCAGCAGTCATTCACCACCCTTTTATAGGCTGCAGCCACGAAGAATCATGAAAAACAGAAAGTGTGGGAGACTGGATACAAAGAATTCATTGTTTACATTATTATTTCTTTTCTTCTTCATAAAGTTATTGTTCAAATATCATTTGAGCCCAACAAGTAATGGGGTAACAAGTATGGGGCAGCAATTAAAAGCTTCTGCAGACATTTATCAGCCTTTAAACAAGTGTTATATCTGGCACATAAGGAAGCACAAGCAATGTAATTTAAAATTATTGAGCTTCTTCAAGTTGTAGACTTACTTTGAGCTATGTTTAGAGTTGTTATCTTGAATCAGTCTTTTTGGTGTTTTAAACAAACATTGGGTATAAAAATAAATTCTTCAAACACCTGATAGAATGTCTGTTTTTTTGCTAATTAAAACTAATTAGACAAAGGTGAATAATTTTTGTCTCTTTTACATCTTTGTTAGCACAATGATCCTAAGCAGACTTATAAATACAAGAACCGCTAAAAAGAAATTCTAGAAAGACATTAAAGCCAAGATCTGAAGTTGATTCAAAGTTTGTGGAGCGATCTGAAGAAAGCTGTGAACTGGAGATGCTCACAAAATCTGAAATATTTAGATTTTTTTTTTTCTTTTGGCAAAAAAGAAAAACATGGCAAAGGTTATTAATCAAGATATGTCGAGGGAGAATGCTGTGTATTACTGGAGTGGATGCCCCACAGGAGAATGCTGTTGCCCTCGATGCAGCTGTCAGGGGTTTAATTCAAGACCTCTGGGTCTATGCTACACGTCTTTTTTCTCTCCTCTCTCTGCTTGATTCCTGTCTTAAAAACTTGGAAAAGAGCCACTAGGGTTCACAAATCTTAAAAACACCATGTATATGGGCGTGCCGTGGTGGCGTAGCGGTTGGCGCGACCCACATTTGGAGGCCTTGAGTCCTCGACGCGGCCGTCGCGGGTTCGACTCCCGGACCCGACGACATTTGCCNACTTCCTGTCAGCCTACTTGTGTGGAAAATGCGAGCCACTAGCGCCCCAAAAAAAAAAAAAACTCTTCGGATAAAAAAAAAACAAAAAACAAAAAAAAAAAAACACCATGTATATGCCCAAAACGCCTGGTAGTTGAAACACTTGTGAAAATTATTACAACCACATCATTCTTGTCCCACCTAGATGATTACAGCTTGTTTTTCAACTGAGTTGTACAAAATTAATAGTCAATACAAAATTAATAGTCAATACCTAAAAAAGTTTTCAGTTAAGTCCTGCTTTATGTTTTTTTTTTTCTTTTTTTTTTTTTTTCCACTACCAAAAAATATTGGCACTGATGACAGTGGCAAAATTTTTTGGTGCAACAATTGTTTGGTGAGTGGTGTTCTGTAGTGTCAGGACAGTTTATGTAACTGTATGTTTTTAGTGTGTTAGTTTTTGTTTCACATTTGATGATGATGACGATGATGATGATGATGATGATGATGATGATGATGATGATGATGATGATGATGATGATGAAGACGACAACAACGATCTGGGAAAGACATTTCAGTTCTCTGAGTGCCCGTAAGTGTCCACATAATTATCAGCTCAATCAATCTGGTTGAAGGTCAAGCTGTCAACTTCACTTTCAGTTTCAGTTTCAAGACTCCAACATGCCATGGTGATTGAATCTTCATTAACACAGACACCACAGCGCAGCTTGACGCTACTCATGTTATTATTGCATTACGATTCTGCAGAAGCAGTGAAGAATTTGGTTGATCAAACTGCATAAACTTCAATGTCAAATGAGAAGCAGATGACAGAGCATGCAACATCTATGTTTTCTGACATGTTTCTGTCAAAACCACTATGGACTTTTTCAGCTGTAGGAGGTACATCGTTGGATCGGACCACACACGCCTGCCTTTGTTTCTCTTCATTATTAAACAGAAAACTTAACATTTCGAAATTGTTTCTCAAACAACACAACTGTGAGTCACAAAGCACATAAAACTAATTTCACAGTCAGGTCCTATAACAGAACAACAAATGTATTGCTTTAGAACAGTGTTTTTCAACCTTTTTTGAGTGAAGGTACATTGTTTTCGTTGAAAGAATCACGAGGTACACCACCAACCAAAATGTAAACAAATGACACTCTGTATAGTAATTCTTAACAAAGTGTCTTGAATAGGAATCAAATAGTTGGATTTGTAAATATCTTTTTCTTGTATATAGTCATTATTATCTTTTAAGAACTGAGAGATTTCTGTTCTTTCCTAAAATATGTGTTTCTTTGAGTAATGTTTTGCAGAAAGCGACGAACATTCTAAATTGGAAGCAGATACCAGATGGTCTGCAGCAAGAGTGATAACTGAAGTGGCAGAATAAACAATGGATGATTAAGGGTCGAAGTTTATGAACCAGAGACAGAGGAACTGTACATGAGACCATGGATGCACAAGACACCTCATTGTTCTGTGGGTTCATCAGTTCCTCCATTGTTGCTACATAAGGAAGTAAACAAGGACTCTGAACTTTGCACTCTACATTATGGAAGCTCGTAGGTGCAACAT
>CAEFZX010006766.1:0-22927 GCA_903066825.1 Alfaro cultratus
TTCTGGGATTTATTATGAGTCTCTGCTTATTTCCAGGCCCAAATGAGCAACTTCACGTTCAAAAACGAGCCCAAAAACGCGCAACCCGCGACTCATTAAATCTGCTAGCGACTTTAAAAATAAAAGCCCAAAACCGCTTATAATAATCAGACTTGGCGACAGAAACTCAAAATAGTTCCTATTTTTCCACCAAGAAAATGTTCATCTCTCTCCATTGTTTCCATTTCTGTCGCATAGAGACGTCGGTCGCTGGACGAGACGCGTAGAGGAAATAAATTAAATAACAAAAGAAGATAGTAACGCAAAGTGATTTCGATAAGTAATTTTAATCTGATTACTGGAATTTGAAATAGCAACGCGTTAGATTACTGGTTACTGAAAAAAGCGGTCCGACGTCAGTAACGCGTTACAAAGCAACGCGTTACTGACAACACTGGTCGCGGAAGCGCGCATCGCTCTAAACTCACATATTGATGAGAAAACGGACTGAAATATGACCGAAGAGGAAACTTTTAAAGATATTCGTAACATTATCATGTTGCCCATGGCAACAGAGGGGAGAAACTGATTATAACTCCTGTTCTCTGTAAGCCTCTGTAACCCTAACCCTACCTCATCACACGGAATGAGCCACGCCCTCTGCAGGATGGAGCCACGCCCCCTATATATATGTATGTATGTATGTATGTATGTATGTATGTATGTATGTATGTATGTATGTATGTATGTATGTATGTATGTATGTATTGACAGAGCCACGCCCCCTGAGCCACCGTTCACACTGTAAAACATGACAGAACTCAAAGCCATCTTGTAAATATTTTATTACTGCAGGAGGTGACCAACCAATCAGGAACCTCCTACACAGATGCCCCGCCCCCTGCAGCATGAAACCCGATCTACACCCAGACCAGAACCAACACATGTTGGCTCTGCTACCGGGTTATAGGTGGTGCTGAGACCAAACGTTGCCATGGAAACAGTGAGTTGGTGTTAGGAAGAGAGAAGGCAGTGAAGGAGGAGGAGGAGCTGCTGATGAAGACCAGCCCATGCAGATGAGCCGGAAAACTGACCCAGGAAGAGTTCCTTAAAAACTCCCAACATAAACAAAGCAGCATAAATAAACCACAGTCTGTAGGTCTGTACATCCAGCAGGTCAAAGGTCAGCAGGCTGACAGCTTCGGCCTCCACATTCACCCGGTGTGATCCGTCAGAGGTCATCCGAGGTCGTCATCTTCTCAGCTTCTCATCGTACCTGTGAAGGACGGAGACATGAGACAGGAACTAGAGACAGACGATTCATTGAGTTAAATCGATTCATCGGTGATTTAAGCATCAGACCGAGAGAGAAAGGTCAAATAACAAAACGTCTAAAACAAAGATCTGGAAAAACTTCAGCAACTGGAGGAATAGATGAACACATGAACAGCAGACAGGGACAGTACGGATACAGAAGTTCATGGGACATGAACAGAATAACAAAAAACAGTTCAGGATCTGCAGAATGAGAGTAAAATAGAACAAGAGCAGAGCAACGAATTGCAGTAGAATAACAGAGTAGCAGCAGCTAAGCTCAGCGATAGCTCAGCGTTAGCTCAGCGTTAGCTCAGCAATGGCTCAGCGTTAGCTCAGCGTTAGCTCAGCAATGGCTCAGCGTTAGCTCAGCGTTAGCTCAGCGATAGCTCAGCGATGGCTCAGCGTTAGCTCAGCAATGGCTCAGCGTTAGCTCAGCGTTAGCTCAGCGATAGCTCAGCGTTAGCTCAGCAATGGCTCAGCGTTAGCTCAGCGTTAGCTCAGCGATAGCTCAGCGATAGCTCAGGAATGTTTCAGCTCTTACTGTCGGATTGCCTCTGGGATCTGCAGCCTGTCTGTGGGGACGAACTGCGACAGCTGCTCCAGGTTCTGAACGAAGCGAATCTTCCTGCTAAATTTGTCACTATGGAAAACCGGTGAGGTCAGAGGTCACAAAACGTTCTCTGATCATGGTGCCAAGATGGTAATAGACACGTTTTGGCTCACTGAAGAGATTCTCAGCATTTGGCCTGATTTATAGCGAGTCTGTGTGGGACCAATCTATGGGACCAGTGTGTCTGGGACCAGTGTGTGTATGTGGGACCAGTCTGAGTGTGTGGTACCAGTGTGTGTGTGTGTGGGGGGGACCAGTCTGTGGGACCAGTGTGTGTGGGACTAATCTATGGGACCAGTGTGTGTGGGACCAGTCTGTGGGACCAGTGTGTCTGGGACCAGTGTGTGTATGTGGGACCAGTCTGAGTGTGTGGGACCAGTCTGTGTGTCTGGGACCAGTGTGTATGTGGGACCAGTGTTTGTGGGACCAGTCTGTGTGTCTGGGACCAGTGTGTGTATGTGGGACAAGTGTGTGTGGGACCAGTCTGAGTGTGTGGGACCAGTCTGTGTGTCTGGGACCAGTGTGTATCTGGGACCAGTGTGCGTATGTGGGACAAGTGTGTGTGGGACCAGTCTGTGTGTCTGGAACCAGTGTGTGTGTCTGGGACCAGTCTGTGTATGTGGGACCAGTGTGTGTGTCTGGGACCAGTCTGTGTGTCTGGGACCAGTCTGTGTGTGGGACCAGTCTGTGTGTGTGGGACCAGTCTGTGTGTGTGTGTGGGACCAGTGAGTGTGGGACCAGTCTGTGTGTCTGGAACCAGTGTGTGTGTGTTTGGGACCAGTCTGTGTGTGGGGGACCAGTCTGTGTGTGGGGGGGAGACCAGTGTGTGTGTGGGACCAGTGTGTGTGTGTGTGGGACCAGTGTGTGTCTGGGACCAGTCTGTGTGGGACCAGTGTGTGTGTGGGACCAGTGTGTGTATATGGGACCAGTCTGTGTGTGTGGGACCAGTCTGTGTGTGGGACCAGTGTGTGTGTGGGGGGACCAGTGTGTATATGGGACCAGTGTGTGTGTGTGTGTGTGTGTGTGGGACCAGTCTGTGGGACCAGTGTGTCTGGGACCAGTGTGTGTATGTGGGACCAGTCTGAGTGTGTGTGACCAGTCTGAGTGTGTGGGACCAGTCTGTGTGTCTGGGACCAGTGTGTGTATGTGGGATCAGTGTGTGTGTGTGGGACCAGTATATGTGTCTGTGGGACCAGTGTGTGTATGTGGGACCAGTCTGTGTGTGTGGGACCAGTCTGTGTGTGTGGGGGGGACCAGTGTGTGTGTGGGGGGACCAGTGTGTGTGTCTGGGACCAGTGTGTGTGTCTGGGACCAGTGTGTGTCTGGGACCAGTGTATGTATGTGGGATCAATGTGTGTGTCTGGGACCAGTGTGTGTGTCTGGGACCAGTCTGTGTGTGTGGGACCAGTCTGTGTGTGTGTGTGGGACCAGTGTGTGTGGGACCAGTATATGTGTCTGGGACCAGTGTGTGTATGTGGGACCAGTGTGTGTATGTGGGACCAGTCTGAGTGTGTGGGACCAGTCTGTGTGTCTGGGACCAGTGTGTGTATGTGGGACCAGTGTATGTGGGATCAGTGTGTGTGTCTGGGACCAGTGTGTGTATGTGGGACCAGTCTGAGTGTATGGGACCAGTGAGTGTGTGTCTGGAACCAGTGTGTGTATTTGGGACCAGTCTGAGTGTGTGGGACCAGTCTGTGTGTCTGGGACCAGTGTGTGTGTCTGGGACCAGTGTGTGTATGTGGGACCAGTCTGTGTGTGTGGGACCAGTGTGTGTGTCTGGGACCAGTCTGTGTGTGTGGGACCAGTGTGTGTGTCTGGGACCAGTCTGTGTGTGTGGGACCAGTGTGCGTGTCTGGGACCAGTCTGTGTATGTGGGACCTGTGTGTGTGGGACTAGTCTGTGTGTGTGGGACCAGTCTGTGTGTCTGGGACCAGTCTGTGTGTGTGGGACCAGTGTGTGTGTCTGGGACCAGTCTGTGTGTCTGGGACCAGTCTGTGTGTGTGGGACCAGTGTGTGTGTCTGGGACCAGTCTGTGTGTCTGGGACCAGTCTGTGTGTCTGGGACCAGTGTGTGTGGGACCAGTGTGTGTGTCTGGAACCAGTCTGTGTGTCTGGGACCAGTGTGTGTGGGACCAGTGTGTCTGGGACGGGTGTATATGGGACCAGTCTGTGTGTCTGTGACCAGTGTGTCTGTGACCAGTGTGTGTGGGACCAGTGTGTCTGGGACGGGTGTATGTGGGACCAGTGTGTGTATATGGGACCAGTCTGTGTGTGTGGGACCAGTGTGTGTGGGACCAGTCTGTGTGTCTGGGACCAGTGTGTGTGGGATCAGTCTGTGTGTCTGGAACCAGTCTGTGTGTGTGGGACCAGTCTGTGTGTCTGGAACCAGTCTGTGTGTCTGGGACCAGCCTGTGTGTCTGGGACCAGTGTGTGTGGGACCAGTGTGTCTGGGACGGGTATATGTGGGACCAGTCCGTTTGTCTGGGANTGTGTGGGATCAGTCTGTGTGTCTGGAACCAGTCTGTGTGTGTGGGACCAGTCTGTGTGTCTGGGACCAGTGTGTGTGGGACCAGTGTGTCTGGGACGGGTGTATGTGGGACCAGTCTGTGTGTCTGGGACCAGTGTGTGTATGTGGGACCAGTGTGTGTATATGGGACCAGTCTGTGTGTCTGGGACCAGTGTGTGTGGGATCAGTCTGTGTGTCTGGAACCAGTCTGTGTGTGTGGGACCAGTCTGTGTGTCTGGGACCAGTGTGTGTATGTGGGACCAGTGTGTGTGGGACCAGTCTGTGTGTCTGGAACCAGTCTGTGTGTCTGGGACCAGTGTGAGTGTGTGGCACCAGTGTGTGTGGGACCAGTCTGTGTGTCTGGGACCAGTGTGTGTGGGACCAGTCTGTGTGTCTGGAACCAGTCTGTGTGGGACCAGTCTGTGTGTCTGGAACCAGTCTGTGTGTCTGGGACCAGTGTGTGTGTCTGGGACCAGTGTATGTGGGACCAGTGTGTGTATGTGGGACCAGTGTGTGTATGTGGGACCAGTGTGTGTATGTGGGACCAGTGTGTGTATGTGGGACCAGTGTGTGCGCTGCAGACCTGATGAAGGGTTTGACCAGCGTGATCAGAGCCTTGATGTACCAGGCCGGATGCACCACCAGCAGGCCCTTCAGGTCCTTCTTCAACCTGCACATAAACACCTGCTGAGCAGCTAGCTCCACCCGCCCGCACTGCCCTGCTGGAGGAATCCATCCTACCTCCTGTCGATGGAGGTGTAGCACTGGTGGAGCCACTTGATGGCTGGCAGCTTGTTCCTGGGAGCCATGGCGCACAGGTAGACCAGCAGGTAGTTCTCTGAAACCATCAGGTCCAGCGTTCCCACGATGTACCTGCAGAAGAACGAGAGCCGGGTCACCTGTCCGTCCAGGTGGGCTTCTGTCACGCTCTGCTCCGTGACTCCATACCCAAACACACCTGAACAGGTTCTCCATGACATACTCATAGTCCTCCACTGTGTTCTCTGGCAGGTAACAGGAAGTAAACAGAATTATGGCGTTCATCCCGTCTCCATAGTAACCTGCCAATGACAGGTAATTTCACTTGTCACTGTGAACAAAGAAATTGATCTGATGCTTAAGGCTTGCTTCATGTGACTGCATGTTTCCTGTGTTTCAGGATGCTGCAGGTGAGTTACTGTGTTTGATGAATTACAGGTGAGTTGCAGGTGCATGTATGACCTCTGACCTCCATGTGACAGGACCTGCAGGTATGGCTCCAGGACGCTCATGTTGACTTGGTACTCCTGTCCGGATATGGAGAACCGCCTCCACCGGCGGCCATGTTGGTCCACCTGGTCCAGCTCCATCAGACCCTCGCTCGGCTCTGCCGCGCCCACGGACCGCCCCCCCCCCATGTCAGGCAGGTCGTCTGTCAGGAAGAGGTCAGAAGTCAGCGTTCAAGCAGCGGCTCCTTTAGCTCCGCCTCCCCGCCGCCTCACCTTCCCACTCCAGGTCGTGCAGGCCGTCCGGCAGCGTCCCCGACTCGCTGCCGGACGGAGTCTCCAGCGCCTCCAGGTTGATGTCCAGCGATGGCGAGTCGTCTGGCATCCCAGACAGCGCCGCCGCCGAGAAGCTGTCGCTGTTCGGGTCACTGAGGGCCTGCGCCGTCAGCCGCTTCCTGGCCCCGCCCCCGGTCGATGGGGCCAAGCTGGTGGGCGGGGCTAAAGAGAGGTCGGTATCGGGCTTGATTAGGTTCGTTTCAATGGATCGATGGCATCTGTTTGGACCGGAACTAGAGACTCACCTGAGTCTGCAGCACCTCCTGGTGGACCGTCAGTATCCTCCGGGAGCGGCCTGAAGACCAGGTCAGAACAGAACCACCGGGTCATAACAGAACAGCAGCAGCAGAACCCGGTCCAGTAAAACCAGTGAAGGTTCTAGAGGGTTTGATGTAATAATGCTGATCAGAACCATCCTTAATTCTGGTTCTGCTGGAAGGCTCTTCCTGCCCACTGTCACCACATTCTTGCTCAGCTTGTGGCCGTTATCTGGCCTGAAGCTGAGTAAGCGGGCCGGTTCTGGTTCTGCTGGGGGCGGGGCTTACCTGGGGAAGCCGTCATCCAACCACTCCTCCCTCAGCTCCATGTCCTGGATGCTGCCGGGCCGCGGGGTTTCCTCAGCCGCCCTGCAGGGGCCGAACACACACACAGTTACCGCGCAGCTGATGATGTCATGATGTCACAGAGAACGCTCTCTGATTGGTCCATTTCCTAAGAAACAATCCAATCACCGAGACCCATCTCTGATTGGATAACTGGGTCAACATGTTCAGAACCAGGCAGGTTCTGCTGGTCCAGTACACCCAGAACCAGAACCACGGAAAACAAAAGACATGAAACCAGGAAGGAAGCAATATCTGAGTAACTGGGACCTAAGCCGACCGGACCCAGTAACCCAGCTCACTGACCGACCCGACCTGATCCAGGTGTCCCTACATGCGGTCCACAGGACCACCGGTACCAAGGCTCACTCCTGACCTGATGGTTCTGTGGAACCGACCCGGTCCGGTTCTCCAGGTAAGAGGCTTCTCTTGCTCAGCAGGAACCAGAGAAGCTGGTTCCTGCCCGACCGACACTGACACACCTGAGCAGGTGAAGAGGGCGGGGCCTATTGTTCCAGGTGAGAGCCTGCTTCATGTTTACGTCGCGCTGCCTTCAGGGTCCGGCTGGGAAAAACCCACATGTGTTAAGGGGGAGGGGCTTAACACTTAACACCTGAGACAGTCAGAGGACAGGTGGACCTGGACTGGATGTCCAGGTGTCCCAGGTTGTCCCTCAGGTTCTCCTGGACCGTCAGAGATTTCTGGAGGATTTCACTGGACTAGAAAGGTTCTGCAGGTTCTGGAGTCAAGGAACCAGTGACCTGGTGCCGCTCTGACCCAGAGTCAGGTCACCAGGTTGGAGCGGCGGGTCCAGAACCACAGTCTCCTCACAGTGTAAACTGGAACTGAACCAATCAGGAGCTGACTTTCCAAACAGTGACATCATCTACACCGACTTCTGCTGAGGACCAGAACCGGTTCTCTCCTCAGCCCGGTCCAGTCTCTGACCCAGAACCGAATCAGAACTGAGGCAATGAAGCCTTCACTGCCAGACAGGAAGAACCGGTGCTGGACAGAAACATGACTTCCTCTGTGAGCAGGAACAGGAAGCACACACACACACACACACACACACACACTCTGAGGTTCTGCTGCGGTCCTGTCAGAACTTGGCTCACCTGTCCTCGGTGGTCCCATCCATCTGCCCAGCGGGGGAGCTCATGATGTCACAGTGATGTCACGGTGTGTTCTGCTCTGCATGTATGACCGGCTGCCGGTGTGTGTGTGTGTTCCTCCTTCTCTCTCTCTCCTGTCTGACTCGCCCAGCAGGTCCGACTGCATCACAGGGCAGAGCCGCTCTCTGATTGGTCCAGGCTCACCTGGTCGCTGCAGACAGGTGAGGCGGGGCGTCAGCTGCAGCTTCATTAACCAATCAGGAGCTGCTGGGTCCTAAAGCCCGCCGGCACCGGTTCCGTTCTCCAGCTGGGTCCAGAACCTTCCTGTTCAGATGTTCTGGTTCTGGTTGGACTCTAGACCCAGAACGTCCGGTCCAGAACATCAAGAGCAATGACCAGACAGAAACAGCACATGTTCTGGTCCAAAGGTTCTGGTTTCTGCTGCAACTCAACCGGGTCAGAACATTTTGTTGCAGTCCTGGTTGGTTCTGGTTCTGAGCCACTAAGATTGGGTCTGGTGAGGTTCTGCGACCAGAATGGGGTCGTCTGTTGACTCAGCTGAGGGTTTGGACCCGGTTCTGGGTCTACAGGGGAAGCAGAGCTTTCACCTGATTGGTTCTTATCGGGTCAGAGGTCAGCTGCAGATGAAAACCTTAAACTGTCACTGAAGGGAAAGAGGCCACTTCCTCTTTGTGTTTCACAATAAAAGCCTCCTCCCTGCCTCATTGTGAAACGTGCTGCGGTTCTGGACAGGAACAGGAAGTAGTTCTCGCTGAGACACAACGTTCCTCCACAGAACCCAGAAAGACCCAGTTCTGACTGGCGGTTCTGGTGGTGAACCGGGTCATCTATTGAAACCAAACCGGCCAATCAGAGTGCGGATCTGGAGCTGCAGAGAAACTATGATCCAATAAGAAGACGTTTCTCTGAGACGGGCCAAAACTAGAACCAAGGTTCTCCTCAGGTCAGAGGTCAAACAGAACCACCCACTTACTGCTTTAGAATCTCTAAAATGTGGCAGGCTTTTATTGTGAAGGAACTGATCCCATAGACTTTTATTGTGGCAGGTTTTCTTAAGAACCAACCAGACATGCTTTTATTGTTGTGAACAGAGTTCTGAGGTGAACTCAAACTTCCTGTCGTATTTGAATGGAACTTTCTGAAAAACAAACATATTATAAAGACAAGAAATAGAGGCTTTTATTTTGAAAAGTTTCTTTAATTCATGAAATACTGGCTTTTATTCTGGAGGTTTGGGACAGAACGTTTCTCCGCTGCTCTTTGGCCGATCCAGTAAGTTCTGTTGGACCCGCCAGATTGATGTGAGAATAAAAAGGTTCTTGACCGTAATTTGTGTTCTGATTCTGCATCTCCATTTTCCAGAGACGTTGCCGTGGTAACAGGGTGAGGTCAGAGGTCATCGAACTTGCCCCGCAGCTCCTCAGCGGTGATGCGCGGCAGGCCGCCGTCCAGAGGGCAGCCGTCCACCAGGCTGTTCGTGGGCGTGGGCGGAACCGCTGGCTCCTCCTCCGCGTCTCCTAGGCAACCGGCGCCATCACACTCCCTCAGGAAGTCCTGGACCAGGGGCAGGAGCTTCTTCCTGGACGCCAGCGCGTTACCTGGCAACCACACACAGATGTTACACACCTCAAGCTCCGCCTCTGCCTGGGGAGCCAGGTGAAGGCCTCACCTTGATGGAACGCTGAGATCAGAGGGTGGAGGCAGGGGGCGGGGCTGAGGCCGAGGGCGGGGCTCTGGGCCCGCTGCAAGTAGCTGCTCACCTGGAGGACAGGGTCATGGTTGGCATGGCAACCACGACCAGCAGAGACAGCAACAGTACTGATGCAGAACTACAACTACCAGGTTCCCATAGTGATACTACCATATCACTACTACAATACTACTATGATACTTCCATTGTGTAATATGTGAGGTACCTGCTCCCTGCAGGTGCTGCTGTGGCTGAACACAGCGAGCTCTCTGATTGGCTCCTCTCTCTCAGTGAAGGAGATCGTCATCAGCAGCAGCAAATCAAATCCAGACTTGTAACAGAAAGCTGAAAGCTCCGCCTCCAACTCCGCCCTCTGCAGCAGCTCCTGGAACACAACAAGGCTGAGGGAAAGTGCTGCAACAGGGCCCCCTGCTGGCACTCACACGGTACTGCTGCTGTGTATGGATATACTTCTGTGTGTACAGTTCAGGCGTTACCTCCAGAGTGAGGTAGATAACAGGAACGGCGACGCTGACACTTCCTGAAACAGCTTTCATGTCTTTTAACAACATCTGCTCCATGTTCAGACCTGCAGACAGAACACTGCTCTAAGTACTAGCTCACACTGTGAGTACTAGATAACACTGAGGCTCACCTGAGACGTCCAACTTGGCCTTCTGCAGCTCCTGAAACAGAGCGCCCCTTGGTGGCAGAGAGGGGAATCGCGCCTCCAGCTCAGCAACGTAGCATCTGTCTTTAGGAGTCACTTTACCTGCAGCGGCAGCCATGTTGACGCAGTCCAGCACCACAGTGGCTGCTCTCACACACACACACACACACACAAACACACACATTTGCGCAGCTATCTTTGCGGGGACTTTCCATTGACTTCCATTCATTTCTACAGCCTAACCCTACCCATTACATACCTAACCCTAACCAAAACTCAATTCACACCTTAGTCCTAAATCTGACCCCTGACCCAAAAACAGTGTTTCCCCTTGTGGGGACCAGGCTTCGGTCCCCACAAGTAGCAGTTGTCCCCACAACGTTGTATATGTCAGGAAAATGGTCCCCACAAGGTATTAGAAACAAACTTGCGCACAGACAGTTCAGAACAAATCCTAATGAGATATATCCTCAGAATCTGGTCAGGCAGCAGTGTCCAGGTGTGTGTGTATCCAGGTGTGTGTGTATCCAGGTGTGTACCATAGAGTAGAAGGGCGAGCTGCTGGTCCAGAATCTGTGGAGCTTCCTTGATGATTCGCTCGGTTACCAAGGTAGCGCAGGATCCCACCATCTCCACGGCAACAGGGCAGGTAGGGGAGGGTGTCCTCTCAGCCCGATGATGGTCAAGCACCTCCACTACTGCCCCCTCCAGGTCAGTGTCTGAACTGCAGGAGAGAGGGTCAGAACACAGCTGTGGAGGCGAGGCGTTGAGGGCCCTGCGGTCGCTGCACCTGCTGGGGTCATGATGAGTTTGTGGTCTCCAGGCAAAATCAAGCGAAACCTTCTGCAGCTCACCTGGGCAGGACGTTGTGGTCCACCAGGCTGAGCCGCAGGCGGCCGGCGCGCTGCAGCGCCCGCAGGTCCAGCTGGTCCCGGAACAGCAGCAGGTGTTGCGGCAGAGCGGCGCGGCGCAGCAGGAACACGCTGTCGGACCGCAACGCCAGGTCTGACTGCCGGATGTTCATCAGGGGCAGAACCAGTGAGTCGCCACCTGCAGTCTGACACACACACACACACACACACACACAGAGCATGACCTCGGCTCAATGAGGCCTGGTAGCTGATTGGACGACTCCTCACCTTGAACAGGAAGTAGGCGAAGGCCATGGCAGACACCATGGAGTCCACATCACAGGCTTCGTTCCCCAGAACCACGTGGACATCTGGACCGGACCGGTCCAGGTTCTCCTGCAGAACCGAGACCCAGCAGTCAGAACCAGAACCAGGCCGGGATCTGGTTCTGGTCCGGATGTGATCTCTGGGTTTTAGAATCTTCTGGCCTACTTCATGCAGTCTAAAGTTTCAGTTGAAGTGATTTCTTAAGGTGCATTCACACTGGATAGTCTGGTAGATTCGGTTCGATTGGGGACTAAAGTTGCAGCATCTGTTACATTTTCAGAACTGTAGTTCCCATTCACACTGCACTGAGTCAAACGACCCAAACTAACTGAAAAACCTGTTCCCACCGTCGCCTGTGGGGGCGCTGCAGCAACAGCTACTGAAGGAATCGACACAAACCCTCTGAGGACCAGCGCAACTTTCTTCTTCACAAAAGGTATCAAAAACTGAGCGGTGTCAGATTTTAACGGTTGTAGGCTTTCTTCATTGATCTACATCACTGGTTTGGGCATGACCTGTTAGCCGCTAACGCTAGCGACGCTACGCGGTCAGTCTGTCCACTAAACAATGCAGGATGAGCAGGAATCACAAAATGATCGCAGCCTTTATTTCTTACCTGATTTCTATAAACATGGATTAAATTAAAGCCGAGGACGTTGCTGATGTTTGTAAGTTTTCTCCCTTGCTATAAATCTATAAACAGTTTGGTTTCTGTCAAGATGCAAAAGAGAATTAGGCAAATTCCTCCATAATATTTGATGATTATGTTCAAACAAATGAGGCAATTAGTTCAGTTTTTGTCATTTATTAAAGGTTTAAAATTGACAGCAGCTGCAGAGGGTTAGGGTTAATAAGGACAATAAGCTGATAAAAAGTTGTAAAACAACTTTAAACCATTTATATTCTGCTTTTCCTCGCTGTTGCCATGACAACCAACACAACATCTCCGTTACCCCGCAGATCAGAGCGTAACATACTGACCAGAACGTCCTGCACTGTAGTTACTTCCTGCTTTTGAATCGTCTCTGGTCAGGTTGCATTCAGACAGGTTTTCACTTCAACCGGACCGGACCGGACCGAGACAGTTCGGTTTTTAAGTTCAAATTTGCATTCAGACCTCCCCAAAACTCGGGACTTTCTAGACAAACGGGTTAGATTCTGATTCTAATCCTGGGTTGGTCTGAACCCACTCTTAATTCTCCAGGTGTGGCTGAGCTGGATCGATCAGGTAATTGGTCGCATTTATTGGTGATTTATCAAAGGGACAGTTACCGTTATTAGAGCAAACCACAGAAGAAGAATGAAACACTGAACTTACAACATAAATGAAAAACAAAACAGAATGAAATGTTATAAAACAAAATCAAGATAAATAAAAACTCTAGTTTGACTGTATAACGTTTCTATGATGTAAAATACTGTAAATAAACTTTTGTATTAATGCTATTTTTACTCTGAATCCTCCAGGAAAACGTTACCTAATTATTTTTCATCAAGTTTTCGGTTCCGCTGTTTAAACCATGACCGGGACTTTTATTTTGAAAGTGACCGGTGTCGGCGGAAGTGACCCCAGCTTATCGGTTTATTTCAATAAATCAAACAAAAGCGGCCGCTAAGACCCGGTACCGCTGCTGGACAGCTTCAGCCGAACCTGAGCAGGACTGGGTCGGAGGACGGTTCCGGTACCTGTAGGATCCGCCGGCAGCTCCGCAGAAACTCCTCCATCTGCGGCAATTAGCCGTTAGCTTCCAGACGGTACCGCCCCGGTTCTGCTGAAGCGACCGAACCCAGCCGTTGACGGGCACCGCGCGGGTCCGAACCGGAGCGTGTAAAGTGTCCTCTGCAGGAGGCGGCCGTTAGCACAGAACAAGGTGAAAGGTCAGGGCGGCTTCACTGACTCGCTCCAGGCTCGGAAAACAGAAACACTCAGTTTTACTCTGAGGAACCAGAACATTCTGGAGAACTTCTGGACCGACCCAGAAGCCCCAGCTGCTCAGAACAGGAAGTCGCCTCGCATTAATATTTGTACACAAATCAATATTTGTCAGATAAAACATGTTCAAAACATAACGTGGTCAGAACCAGAACACAAAAGGTCAGAGGTCAAACATATAAACATTAGATTCCTCCAGAGATCAGAAGACCACAAAATTCATCACTGAAGAGTTTTCCCTCCGACACAAGAGCAAACAACACAGACAAACCAGAACTTTTCAAATAAGAATCTCAGTCCACAGAAAATTTACAAAGACTGCATATTTTAAACAAAAAAAAATGGTAGAATCTCCCGGAAACAGTGCACATATACCAACACCTGAAAACGGCAAAAGAAACCTTCTCTTCTCCCCACAGAACAGAAAACATTTAGGTTTTCCTGTGGGGTCGCAGCAGGGCTCATTTCTGGACGGCTTCATTTTGAACCGACTCATATGTGCCTGACTGAGATCCTTGTGAGCAACAGAGGCTAAGGCTGCGCCCCCTGCAGGCAGCACCAGGGACTACATCCGACCAGTAAATTCTGCTAAATATTTTTTCTTTAGTTTCACAGAGAAACAAATAAAAACAGAGTCGATAGATTTTTATCAGATTTTATTTAATTTGTTGGTCAGAAAAACGCATTCTAATCTAAAATCTATTCTGAGTTTTAAAGGATTAATTTACATCATATGAGCTAATATGAAATATTCAGACAGTGCATAAAAGTCACGGACTGATCAGAAGTCTAATTTCCAGCAGCACTTGAAGGCAGCGCTCCTTCCAACAGGAACTCTGGGTAATGCAGTGCCACCTCCGCCTGCATTAATGGCTGAAATCAGACCGAAACTGAAGGATGAAACAGAGGAGACTATTAATCTGATCGTTAAACATGTTTCTGAATTGATGCTGGGTCAGCCGGACCGGAACCAGAACTTAGTTCACTTAAATTCATGATTTAATCAGACAGAAAAACTGTGATGAGGATAAAACCCTTTGGGGCCTGAAGGAGGCGCTAACTACTAATACTTAACGACTCCTTCACAGAACCGCTCCACAAGATCAGGAACCCTTCAGAACCGACCCAGCCCGACGAAACAGACCAGAACATCGTGTGTTTGATTCCAAGTGTCTCCTGATGGTTGACCTCTGACCCCGGCCCCAGGTCTAGATCTTCTCCACGTAGTTTCCAGGGAACATCCCCTCTTTGCCCCGCAGCCGGCCGAACCACCAACCCGACGGATCTACGAGACAGGAACCAGAGGAACGGGTCGGAACCACAGCTGTCAAGTTTGTTAGGTTTTGTTTTCTTGTGCAGGGAAAGTTTCCAACTGGATTCACTGATGAGCCTTAATTTGAGTCGACCGTCTTTATTTATGGATGGATGGTCGCTGTAAACAAATATTCTAGTAATGGAGGAAGTCGAATCAATCCAGGAATGATTTCAGCCCTAATACATATTTAAACTAACTAATCAGACACATTTCCATCCCGTTATACATAGCAAATATTTTCATAGCAAAATTCAACACAAATAAATTAGCATGTTTATCAAAACTTTATTTTTGTAGTCAAAACATTCTGTCCAACTTTTGTTTCTCTTTTTTTCATTTTTATCTCACTTTTTACATATTTATTTTCCAACAATAAACACCAAGTGGATTGTTTTATTTGATTTCAGTAATAACATTCTGGCCTGCGGAGCTTTTTATGGGACTAAACTCCAAGTGTGCTGAAATATTATGTTATCAATCCAGTCAGTGCAGGTTTTATCTGTTTACTGCCAATTTATATCAATCAGTCCCTCCAGTTTCTTCAGCATTACTGTGGAAATTTGCGTAAAATCACCAAATCGCCACACTTTACATAATTAGGAATTCATTGCAGATTTTTCTCAAAAATTGTTAAAAACTTTCTTACTTGTACTAAACAGATGCCTCAGCCTTTGTTGAGGCAGATTGTAGTCCCTGATTTATGTGGAGAGTAATAAAAAATCGTCATAAATAAGTGCAAATACTTCAAATATTTCCAAATTAATATCACAAACACTTTGATTTTTATTGTAAAAACTTTAAAAGTATCACAAAATCCTGCAAAGACTGAAAAGATGTTCAATAATATTATTTAAATTTAAGAATTGATATATTAGCAGTTTGTGGAAAGGTTTGATCAATACATTCTGGCACAACCGGCCCTTTAAGAGCCTCCAGGGTCCTGATTTGGATCTGGTCCTCACCGCTGACAGAGAGAAAGGTGCAGCAGAGGGGAGTGGCAGAACAATCAGAACCACAGAGTCCGTGCCATCGGGTCCATGAACAGCTTTTTGTAGAATCTACAGAACCACAGCGACTGGCTGTAGTTCCCCCTGAGGCCTGTGGGGGGTGCTAAAAGCAGCAATGACTTAAACACATCCGATAGCTGCCTGTTACTGTCCACCTTATTCCTGGGAGGTTACCGTGGAAACAACTACGATGGAAACTGCTCTGGATAATCTGCGGTTTTTATTCATTGTAGTCGTTAATCTCTGTTTTCGGTTATTTTGTGACATCGAGTAAAAGTCGAGTCCCGAAACCAAAAGGGAAACATTGAAAAGAGAAACCAAGCAGCTGTTAGTGGCTCCGGTTTAAACCCTCAGCTTTAGCTTTAGCCTCCTGCTGTTCACTTCACCTGCACTGAAACCCAAACCCAGACTCAGTGAGGTGGAGTTCTAAGGCTTTAACTAGGCTCTGCCTTAAGCTCAACAAACTCTCTGAATAAAACGCAGCCAACCTCATTACTATGAAGATACTGAAGAGCTTCATGGCTTTTCTGATGACTCAGAAAAGCCATGAAAAGCCTGACGCTTAAAGTGGCGAAGCTAGCATCTTTAGTTAGCGTGGCTCCTATGCTAGCATCTTTAGCCAGCGTGGCTCCTACTCTAGCTAAAGATGCTAGCGTAGGAGCCACTTCTTCAAGTCATCCTCCCTGTAGTTAGCAGCTGATGTTCCAGCGTATTACAAAGCCTCAGATGAAAGATGTTAGCTGTTATCGCGTTGCTAGCATGTAAACAAATGGTTTGCAGTTGAAGTCACACCCATAATTCACGTACAGCATCATGGGGGCTAGAAACAACAGGACCTGATGTAAACCCGGCCTGGACCCGGTACCAGCGGTTCCACTGGACCCAGCCCGGTTGCAGACGTACCTTCAGTGAGGATCTCGATGACGTCGTCAGCGTTGAAACTCAGCTCGTCGGTGTCCTGGGCGTCGTAGGCGTACAGAGCTTTGCACTGGGGGGACCGAGGTTTGGGTTTAGGCCGACCCGCTCCCGGAACCGGCTTCACCTCCTTGGAGAGGCGCCTGTGGAACCTGCGGGCCAGGAGTACCGACACAGGTCACCGCTGGGGGCAGCAGAGCAGCTACCTGGAGGTGACCTTTGACCGCTGAGGGTTCTGGACCTCACCCCGCCGCTCCCTGGTCAGGGACGTTCATGAAGCCCATGTCCTGATTCTGCGGTGGCTGGTTGCTGGGCCGGTGCTGGTTCTGGAGGCGGGGCAGTGTGGGTTGGTCCATGCTGGATTGCTGCCTTAGGGTTGACCCTCTGGAGGGGGCGGGGCCTCCTCTGGAAGCCCCGCCCCCTCTGCTGCGAGGCACTGCAGCAGAAAATAGAAGAAGTGATGAACCAAAAACCTTCAGAGAGATTCCAGAAACACTTTCGGAGAGGTTCTGGTCCAGAGAGAGACCAGCTGGTACCTGAGTGGTTCTGGTAGGTGGGCAGAGCCTGGCCGCCCATGTAGCGGCTCTTGCGGTTGTCCTTCCGGGTCGGTCCTGCAGGTCAGACACAGGAAGTGATCAGGAGGAGAATTGAAGGTTCTGTCATAGGGGATGAACTGGGTCAGAACTTACTGGAGTTCTTTGGGAGGCCTGGCCCGATGGAGATGTGTAGAACCTTACCACTGGGCTTCAGAACCACCTCATCTCCCTGGCCTGCCTGGAACTGGATTTGCCTGGAACCGGAAGAGCTGAACAGATGACGGCCCTTCTTCACCTTGAACTCCAGGCTGGACAGAGGAGAGGTTCAGGACGGGTTCTGATCAAGTTCCGTTTGGGTTCTGCTCAGGTTCAGGTGGGGTTCTGTTACTCACAGGTTGTTGAACTTCAGCGCCAGCTTGCGGTCCGTGTTCTCCTGGTACCGCTTCACCAGCAGACTGAGGAACTCGGTCTTGAAGACGCTCTGCAGGACGCTGTCGTACTCTTCTTCATGGACAATGAAGAAGTCGTCCTGCAGAGTGCTGCCGGACAGACGGGCGGGCCAGAGCCATCAGAACCCACGCTGGGATCGGGTGGTTCCCCCTCTGGTTCTGGTCACTTACCTGAGAGAAACTGACTGGATCCGGTTGAGCTGGATCTTCCTCTTAAGAACCTCATGGATCTGACCCTTATCTGGACCTTGCTTCACCGTCTCTCGGCCAATCAGATACAGGAACTTTGGGGTCAGGATGAGGTCACGCTTTGTCGTCTGCAAAACAGCAGCAACAAAAACGGGTCGGAGAACATCTGGTATACAACAGCAGAACCGGGACAGAACCAGCAAATCTGGACCACACAAGTCCTGAGATCTTTAGGAGAAAAAGAGGAGAACCTTCAGCCACAAGGACTTAACACCACAAGGACAAACCGTACAGCGGCAATCAGGTCAAAGGTCATCTTCAAACTGCCGGAAGTCCAACACTCTCCAGAGGGAAAATTATTCCTAGCAGATGACGCCTCACAGGACATGACGCCCCTTAGGAGGTGAAGAACCTTCAATTTTTGCGGTTTGTACCTTGAACCGTCGGTCGAACTTGACGACCACGTCAGCAAAGTCGATCCTCTCTCGGCGGCCTACAAACTGCCGGATCTCAGGGTGGTTGTCGGTTCCAATGTAGTCGCCCACAAAGTTCCTGTTGATGCTGTTCTTGCGGCGTTCCTTCTTGTTCAGCAGAATGTCTGAGGCTGGAAAAAGAAGGATCTGTGACGACTCAAACCGGAGCAGGACTCCTCTGTTTCAGGTAGAACTTCCGACCTTCCTCCCTCATCCTGACGTATTTGCGGACAGCGATGTGTTTGCGCCACGCTTTCTGGATGACGCGAGCATAGCCGTTGAATTTCCTCTCGCGCATCTCCTCCAGCAGGAAGAGCTGCCCAGACAAAGAGAGCAGAACCTTTTAGCTGGTGTTGGAGGAGGAAGTACTGCTGCAGAACAAGAACCTCCAGAGGAACCGTTCCATGGACCTCCGGGGGTCTCTTACCGACTCCGGAGCTTTGATGAAGACCTTGGCTGTCCCCAGCTGGAACTGGTCCTGATCCATGTTGACGGAGCGCAGCAGGTGCAGGACACCCTGGCGCTGCTCGCCCCGCCACTCGGGCCAGGTCTCTCTGGTCAGGATGGCGTACCTGCAGACCGATAGACCCGTTAGAGCGTCCGAGCCAGCAGCCGGTTCTGGTTGTGTGGGGCTTGATGCAGAACCTGTGCAGGAACTTGTTGAAGACGCGGCGGTAAGCATATCCGGCCCGGCGGACCCGGATGTTCTCCCGCAGGCCCAGGTACTCCACCTGGTGCCGGACCCGGGTCTCCTCCCAGTCCCGGGGCCGCTTGGTCTCGTTGGGTTTGATGCACCGGATGTAATGGGGCGTGCACTTCATCAGGGTCTGGACCAGACTGTTGGCCTGTTTCTGGAAGAGTGGAGGTCAAAGGTTAAGGACCGGTCTGGTGTCTGGTCACCACAACCTGCTAAGGACCCGACTCACCTTGATCTTGCTGCTGGCCGTGGTGGGCCGGCCTCGTTTTTCCGCCTCCAGGTTCTCCGGGAACAGCGCTCTGATGAACGGACTGACCATGAACACATCACAGATTAAACTACCTCTTATTGTGAAGGGTCACAACTTCCTGCACCACAGGTTAAAGTGACACTGACCAAGTTAGAGGACAGGAAGTTGATTAAAGGGTTAACGGCTGACAGAGGGTCAGATCTATTCATACCAGGCAGGACAGAACCAAAACCTGCAACCAAACCACTTGGACCTGCAGTTACAGCAGCTGCCCATCTGGAGGCGCTGTGGTGTAAACCTGAAATGTCTTCAGAAAGACGAGCTGAACACTCACAACTCGCTGCTCTGCATCAACTCGATGATGTCGTTGAAGAGGACATCCCGGTTCCGCTCACAGAACCCGCCGATGTCATACGACACCTGAAAGAGAGGGATGGGCGAGCAACAGGTGAGGTCAGGGGAGGTCAGGTGAGGTCAGGTGAGGTCAGGTCAGACCTTGCCAGCGTAGTGGTGGATGATGAAGCCGCGGTTCCAGCTGCTGAAATGCTCGTGCGTCCCGATCTGTCCCTGCAGCTTCTGCAGCAGCGTCTGGTCCGCCCCCTCTCCCTTGGCGTGCATCGTGGCGCAGACGTCGTCCAGGACGCTCATCACCCCAGGAGGATTCTGAGAAATGGCAGGACGGACGGAGGGAGTGACGCGTGGGAAGCTCCGCCCCCAGCCGGCCCGCTGGTCGGTCCACTCACCAGTTTGGACTCGATGAGGTCACAGACCACCTTGTTGTTGAAATACTCGATGGGGGTCCAACGGATCCCCTCCTGGACGTACTCCTCCTGCAGAACCAGAACCGGGATCAGAACCAGAATCGGCCCCGGTGTGCTCGGCTCTCCAGCTCACCTGCTCGGCCTTCAGCGTCAGCTCAATGAAGATCTGCTGCAGCTTCTCGTTCACAAAGTTGATGCAGAATTGCTCGAAACCGTTTTTCTGAAAGCAGAAGAAGAAGAAGAAGAAGCAGCGCCTGGTTGAGCTGCTGATTTTTAACATCAGTGTGAAAAGTTCTGTTAAAGGACAAGTGTTGCAACAGCCTCTGCTAGCACCAGGAAAGTCTGACCGATGGTCGGTTCCTTCTCTACAGAAACGCTAAGCTGCTAACGATGCGACGCTGTTATTCAGAATATTGCTCAGCGTCACTCCTTCCTTTTGGTGAACATGTGATCCTAATACTTTCAGTGACATTCTTGGCACTAGTGTTAGCTAGCTCACTAACTAGAGCTGTGTCCGAATTCAAGGTCCGCGTCCTTTGAAGGATCGGTCTACATCAGAGGTGGGCAACTCCAGGCCTCAAGGGTCTCCTGCAACTTTTAGATGCATCTCCACTTCAACACACCTGGGTCAAATAATGAGGTTATTAGCAGGACTGTGGAGAACCGGACTGGACCTGGGAGGAGATTCAGCTGCTGGGTTCAAGGTGTGTTGGACCAGAGAGACGTCTAAGAGGTGCAGGACAGCAGCCCTCCAGGACCAGGACTACCCACCTCTGGTCTACGTAGACCTGGTCCTTCCAAGGCCGTGAATAAACTAAGACCAGAAGAGAGAAGCAGTGAATTTGGACAGATCCAGCCTCCACCCACTGGCTCCGCCTCAGCGTAAGTCACTGTAACACCACCAGGTGGGGCTCCCTCCACAGCCTGAGCCTCCATAAAAAGGAAGCTGGAAAGATGGAGGCCAAGTGGTAGTTTCCTGTATGTGACCAGGTGTGTGTTGGTTCCCAGGTGTGTGTTGGTTCCCAGGTATGTGTTGGTTCCCAGGTGTGTGTTTGTTCCCAGGTGTGTGTTGGTTCCCAGGTGTGTGTTTGTTCTCAGGTGTGTGTTTGTTCTCAGGTGTGTGTTGGTTCCCAGGTGTGTGTTTGTTCTCAGGTGTGTGTTTGCTCTCAGGTGTGTGTTGGTTCCCAGGTGTGTGTTGATTCCCAGGTGTGTGTTGGTTCTCAGGTGTGTGTTGGTTCCCAGGTGTGTGTTGGTTCCCAGGTGTGTGTTTGCTCTCAGGTGTGTGTTGGTTCCCAGGTGTGTGTTGGTTCCCAGGTGTGTGTTGATTCCCAGGTGTGTGTTGGTTCTCAGGTGTGTGTTGGTTCCCAGGTGTGTGTTGGTTCCCAGGTGTGTGTTTGCTCTCAGGTGTGTGTTGGTTCCCAGGTGTGTGTTGGTTCCCAGGTGTGTGTTGATTCCCAGGTGTGTGTTGGTTCTCAGGTGTGTGTTGGTTCCCAGGTGTGTGTTGGTTCCCAGGTGTGTGTTTGCTCTCAGGTGTGTGTTGGTTCCCAGGTGTGTGTTGGTTCTCAGGTGTGTGTTTGTTCTCAGGTGTGTGTTTGCTCTCAGGTGTGTGTTGGTTCCCAGGTGTGTGTTGGTTCCCAGGTGTGTGTTTGTTCTCAGGTGTGTGTTGGTTCCCACAGTTCTGGTGGCAGCGTTATCTGCGTTACCTGGTTGTTTGACGCTGCAGGTAGGTTTTATACATTTGTCTCTTTTAATCAGAATGAATTGTATGTTTTTGTTTTTCATTTTGCTTTTATTTGGTAGAGCTGCTCCAGATCTGCTTCAAGTTTGACTTTAGTGCTGGTTTATGCGATGCAGGTATTCAGTGTTTTAATGTTTTACATTGACTTGATTAAAGTGATTTAATAAGCATTTAGTGATTTTTGTTTTTCCAGTTTCGTCACTGCTTCCTGCTGTCCTTTTAGAGTTTGATTTTCTTTTTTGTTTGGATTGTTTGTCTCCTCTTGGTGGTTGTGAGGCAACAACCTTCCATTATTTAGTTTTTGTCCTGCGTTTGTCTTTGGGTCACTTCCTGAACACTCACATCCCAGGTGGCTGTTGATCTTAAATACCTGTTGGTGTGATCTTGAGTTTGGATTGCATGTGATCATTTTGCAGTGAATCCAGGGCGTCTTAAGCTTACAGTGAACATTGCAGCGGTTTGTCGTTTCAATTCGGGTTGAATATTATCGGATTGACAACGAATGAATGAAGTTAGCGGAAACCCTCTTATTGGTGGAACAGTAAACATTGTTAATTAACTTCATTCTGGGTGTTTATTGCTTTTGGGCTTGGCATCATGTTGCCTAGCAACCGTGACAGCGTGAAGCAGAGAGCGAAGGAAAAAAACAACGGAGCTGAAATTTGTCTTTGTCACGTATTATTACTGATTTATTCTTCACCTTTTATATTAAAGGCTGTTCATGGTAAAAATAAATCTGTTAGTTTGATTCTAAAATGTTCAAACATGTATTGCATATTTCTACCAGGAATAAATGTAAGCAAATTATTCATTTTCAAATATAATAGTCTCTAAATCTTGGACAAGCCATTAGAGTTAAATAAAACTGTTAAGTTTGAAGGCTTAACTTTAATCAATCAAACCAATTTGCTCAGGAATAAATGAAATACTTTAGTAAACCAAACATTTTACAGCTAGATAATAACTGTCAGAATAATGTCGGTGTTAAACTTCCAATCATTGAGGAAAACTAGCGGGAGTTTTTAAAACAATCACGCTTCAGGTTGGGTAACCAGCTGGTTGTTAGCGCAGCGAGAACTAAAAAATATCAGAGCAGGTTGTGTTTTGGTGAGAATATTTCAGACTTAAACAATTACATTCTCGCCTAAAAACGTTGTGTCATTTAAAGTGTAATATAACAAAACAATTTGCAGCTTTTCACCACTATTGTCGCTCTGCCTGAACGCCCGGTTGGGACTCGCAGTGAATTATGGGAAATGGTGGGTCGTGCAGGACACACCGGACCCATCCTTCAAATCGAGACAAGTCCACCTCGCTGCAGCAAACAGGAAGGGGCGGGATGGACCACTGTCAGTCTCTGACCTTATATGGAAATGGGATCATTGCATTCCGGAAGTGAAGGGGGCGCTGTTTCCTATATTAGCCGCGGTCTCCCG